>JAHWFP010034152.1:0-36528 GCA_023313725.1 Lithobius niger | reverse complement strand
ATATATATGAACGTGTTAAATGCTGCCTGTGGATGTTTACTTTTGGCCGTGTCAGTATGGTTCAGCGGTAGGACCTTGGCCATTGGTTTCAAAGGTCCTGAGTTTGATTTCCCGCTCAGGCAGTCTGAAATATAAGTCAAAAGGCAAAGTAAAAAGGTTTGCATCTGTATTTAGTTATTTCTTGTAAGCCTTTTGCTTTCCCGTCTTTAATTTGTATTTTCATGTGTTTGTACTACTTCTTGATGTTTTGCATTGTTTTCTTCATCAATCTCAATATTGCCTGATGGTTGTGTTTCATTTGACTCATCTTTTTCACTAGTACTGGATTTGCTTGGTCGCTTATTTCTACACAGTTCACACTTCCATATTTTTAATAGCTGCAGATTTTTGTTTCCAGATGTTTTTCTAAGGCCTGCACAGGAATAATGCAAATTTGTCTAGCAACCTCCATAACAGACTGCAATAATAATAATAATATTTTTTCAGTATATACACATTACGTGCATACACGAAGCTCATAAAGGTAGTATGTGCACTGAGCAGTCAATATCCATATACATCCAATACTTATATTATTAATGTAAAGTCTTATACACAATATTTAACATTTTCATTCATTACATACAAAGCATTTCTGTACATAAACTACAATAGATTTTCCATGGCATAAAAACAAATTAGAAGTTTCGCTCAATGTATTTCAATCAGTAAGTGTAAAACAATAGCCATTTCTTAATTTCATTTTTTTATATTAATAATAATAATAATACTTTATTTCAAATTACTACAATGTAATTCTCGAAGTTACAATGAAAAGTGCAACTAGTGCGAGTATGACATTTTCAATCATTTTCAATCATTATTGCATTATTCTTATTATAGGAAATCAATAAGTACCGCTCCAACGTACTTTCCTTGGTTTAATGCCATAGTTATTAAGTCATTTACTTCTATTAAAAGTTCTGTTGTGCTTTTATTTTTTGTGTATCCAAATTGAACTTTATTTAGTACATTATATTTTTCAAAAAGTTACATATTCTCTTTGCAAAAAATTTTTCTAAAATTTTATTAATAATGGACAGTAATGAGCTTGGTCTATAATTATTTAAATCTTGTTTATTGCCTTTTTTTGTAAACTGGTCTGATTATCTGTATTTTTAATTTTTACGGCCAAATTTCTTTATCTATCATAGCATTTATTAATTTACAAATTGCTGTAATGTATTTTTCTTAATATTTTTAATATTTTTAATATGGCTTGTATGGATTTTGTCAATCCCTACTGCTTTTGTGTTGTTTAGGTATATACTCTTTATTTTCTCTTTCATCTTTATTTTTCAACTTGGTTTTCAAAATTTTCATTAAATTCATTTGTGATGTCTACGGTTTTTTATTTTTAAACGTTCTTTTTATTTCTTCATCAATGTTCATTTTTTGTTTCTCCCCTGTTATTTCATTTATTACATCCCATACTGTATTCTTCTTTGTATTAAGATTTAGTTTATTTGTATAATAATTATTTTTACATTTCTTTATCAATTTACTTACATTCACTTTTTACCTTTTATTAGTTTCTAGTAGTTCATTATTTGCTTCTTTTTTATTATTAAGTTTTTTTAATGTGTTCCACAATTTATTTTTATATTCTATTTTTTTTGCAGCAGTTCTTCTGTTATCCATTCTTTTCTTTTATTTAGTTTGTGTAAGTTATAGCTTGTCTTTACATTTTGTTTATTTGTTTCATATATTTTATTAATTCGTCAATAATTTCTTTATAAATTTCTTCTGGTTCATGTAGATCATTCAGCATTTCCCAGTTTATTTGGTTTATTTCTTGTATGATTTTTTTATCGTTATATTTTCAGTTTTTCCCCTCCCGGTTACTATTTTTATTATGCTTTATTTTTGATTTTTCTTTGTTCCAAATCTATGTCATGATTAAATTATGATCCGCTTTTTTTTCAGTAAGTGTTCCTCCCTTAGCTTCTCCATTCTTATGCCGTATATATACATGATCCATACACGATTGTTCGAATTTATTTTTACCATTTTTTGTAACAATTTCTTTTCTTGTAGGCGAGTTGATTTTACATTGATATCCTAGTGCTGCTAGAGTGTTTTCGTACTGATCGATCGCTAATTGATCATAGTTATCTTCATTTTCTTTCTTTTTTTTATAATATATCTATATTAATATCTCCCACGATCACTTGATATTCATAATTGGTTCTGTTGCTGTGGATTATGCTTTTTAATTTTTTTATGAATATTTTTTATTATTTACCGGTCTTCTATAAACAGCTATAATTTGAAATTTAGGTAAGTTGTCCTCTTTAATTATAATAATAATAATAATAATTTATTCAGCAAACAAGACAACGCACGAAGCTGCTAGAGCTTGTATGTGCACTGAAGGACAATACAAACAACACTTAATAGTGACACAAAATAAGAGATCTTTACGGTATACATCTGAGACATTGGAGTAATTTTTATAGTTGGCAAAGACTAAATTAAAGTATCAACATTAACAATAAAAAATATATGCAAAAGGTAAATCGTTACATGATTAAAATACAATGATATTATATTTAGTTAATTCCCAATATCCAGTTTTTTACACATTTTCTCATCTTATTGGCACTGGTAATAGTTCTTAAATAGAATGGGATTTCGTTGAATAAGGATGGAATAATATAAGACTATGACTTTTACCATATGAATTTCTCAAAGGTGGAGTCTGCAATTATGTATTGTTGTTTCTTGAGGGTCTAAGGTTACAGGTTTTATAAGTGGGATCAAAGTAATTATTCCTAATAATTGCATACTTGTAGAGTTGCTGAAAGTCGAATAATAATAATAATAATAATGCAGTTTATTTTCAATTACATACTGTAATGCTCGAAGTCATTAAAAAATGACTTGTGTGAGAACCACGTATACGTTACATTTATAAATTTTACATGTTTAAGCTAACTAAGCCTAATTACATACATCATCCATTTCTACCACAGTAGCTGATGGTATATACTAAACAATTATACAAATCATATCAATTTTTATCATATCTAAAAAATAAACAAAAAATAAAATAAAAAATTTTATTCACTAATTAACACCTTAATTAAAAACATTTCTTAATCCTTTATACTCCATATACATATTTCGTTTAAATTATCTTATTTGTATTAAAGTTTTTCAGTTGTTTTTTTAATTTCATTCATATTTTGAAAGCATAGCATGTTTCTTGGTATTTTATGGAATATGTCTGGTATATAAAATTTTTTTTCCTCTATCCATAACTATTATTCCATCTAGGTATTGTATATGTCTGGTTATTTGCTCTTAACATTTCAATATTTATTGTTTTACAGTTTTTATATATATATTTGAAAAATAATATTTGGTTATTATTGTGTAGTCTCTGGCTTGTATTATATTAAAATTTTTATTATTTTCGTATATTTCCTTTGTTTTTATAGTTTTGTTTTGTCCAAACAGTACTTTAACAATTTTGTTTTGTGTTTTTTGTAGTCTTTCTATTAAGTATTCTGATGTGTAAGCATATATTTCTGTACCATATCTTATTATGGACCCTATCCATATAAAATGATTTTGTTTTTCATGTTTAATACATTTTTAAGTTGGTACATCTTTGGTAATATATTTCTTATTTTTTGTATTATTTGCTGTATGTGTTTTTAAAAATTCCATTTTGAATCTATCTCCATTCCTAAGTATTTCCCTGTTTCTTTTTTGTCTAATTTTGTACACTCCATTCTGCACTTCTTATTTGTATTATTTCTTAAGTTTTCACAATCCCCATAATGTTTTATTATCCAGTCTTCTTTATAATTTTTCATTTTTGGTACAGATATGTCCATTTGTATTGTTTTTTCTTTGCTTATATAAAGTTCATGTATAACTAACCAATCATTCAATTTATTAAAATCCTTTTGTAAATTGTTTATCATTTCATTGTATTTATAGTTTGATATCATTATTGTATCGTCCGCAAATAGAAATAG
The DNA here is from genome assembly GCA_023313725.1 of Lithobius niger. Lineage (NCBI taxonomy): Eukaryota > Metazoa > Arthropoda > Chilopoda > Lithobiomorpha > Lithobiidae > Lithobius > Lithobius niger. The sequence goes on along the minus strand of JAHWFP010034152.1, from coordinate 32,500 downwards.
TTCTGTTTTGTTAATGTTTGAAGTGATATCATTTGTGTATATTAAGAACAATAGTGGCCCGAGTACTGAACCTTGAGGAACGCCAAAGTTAATATTTTCAAAATTACTGTTTTTTCCAATGATAATAATAATAATAATAATAATAATAATAATAATAAGAAGAATGAATGAATGAATGAATGAATGAATGAATTTATTGCAGAAATGAATTGAAGTTTACTTAAAAACTTGTGTGAGTCTACAGTATATATATATATATTAGTTTACAATCTTAACTATATACATTATAAATTAGGACTTAAATATATACATATAGAAATTGTGCGACTTGTATTTATTGTTAGTTACAACACTTTTAAATTCAGTTTGTTAGTTAATTAAATGCTACCTAACATATCTTTTAAATTTCTTTTAAGTACTTCAACGTTTTCAAACAATAACATATGCTTTGGTAAATTATTGAAAATGAAAATAATAATAATAATAATAATAATAATAATAATAATTTTTTTTATAATATAATATAATTTATTTCATTTTATGTTACAGCAACAACACCACAAATCTATTCTATATATAGCGACACATAAAATGATGATTAATACAAAAACAATAAATTAATACGAAAACAAAAGCCAAAACCTATTTTACAAAAGGAGATGCACGAAGGGCATCTAAGCCCTTGTATGTGCTATCTCATACCTCAGTTAGTATATTATGTTATCTAAAGTACCCCTTCCTTAAATCAATCTTCATTTATCATTAATGGGTTTTTTGTTATTCTGTTTAATTCATTAAACGTACTACACTTATCAAAACCTACGTCCAAGTTATTAAATGTATTTGCAATGTAACAGTACGAATTTTTTTTGCCGTATTCGTTTCTAATTTTTGGTAATGTAAATTTTCTTTTATTCTTTCTATTTAACGACCTAGTGTTCAACATCTTTTGTAAAATGCTTTGTTTGAAAAAATATTTTTTATAATGACCGAATTTTTTAACCTCATTATGTTTAAAATTTTATTCCTTACAAGCAATTCCTTTGTTTTTTCCTCCGAATTTATATTTTTGAAAAGTATTTTCACTGCTTTATTTTGTATACTTTGTAATTTATCCATCATATATTTACTGCAATTTCCATAAACCTCAATCCCATATCTCAAGTGTGAATCAATCCGTGCGTAAGTATATCTTTTAATGTATATAATTTTGGTAAAATGCTTCTTATTTTTTTTATTAGTATAGTTATGTGATTATTGAAGTTCCATCTATCATCTAAATTTATTCCAAGATATTTGAAAGAATTAACTTTCTTAATTTCTATACACGTCTTGTTACACAATGTTACATCTGTTGCAGTGTGGTTTATGAAACATTTTTCAGTATGCAAAAAAATCTTCTCCTTATTTTCATTAATCATATGAGCAGTTTTTATCTCCATCCAAACAGTTTTTTCTTCATTAATAAATAATTCATTTTCTAAAAGCCAATTTTGTACTTTATTTAGACCACTTTGTAAGTTTTTACCATAATTCTTTTATTATAGTGAATTGATACAATTGCTATATCATCTGCAAAAGTACCATTTTTGTATATTCAAGAATTTTTTCTATTTCGTTAATGTATATTAAAAATAAAAGTGGTCCCAGGTTTGATCCCTGTGGAACACCAATCTTCATATTAGAAAGGTTACTATGCATATTTTTAATTCTAGTGCAAAATTTTCTATTTCTCATGTAGCTTTTAAGGATGTTCTCCATTTTCCCTCTTAAACCAAACATGTTACATTTTTGTAATAATTTGTCATAATTTACCGTGTCAAACGCCTTTTGTAGATCAATAAATGCTATTCCTAGATATTTACCAATGTTCAAAGCTTCAGATACCGAGTCATTTAATGTACAGAGAGCATCAGCATTATAATATATCTTTATTTGCATACGTAGCTCGAAGTTTACACAAAACTTGTGTGAGCAGCAATACACGAAAAACATGTATAATAAATAACATCCTAATAACACAAAAAATAACAACCTAATAACGCAAAGTAATATTGTTTTATAATATTTCAACTTTATTACGTTTCATTTATAATAACCTACAATAATAACCTATAATAACCTTATAATAACCTATAATAACCTAAAGGCCTTCCTGGACTTAGAAAAGGCCTTCCTGGACTTAGAAATGTTGCATATGGGGTTCGCCTGGAGAGTTTGGGACTTGAACTTTTGGAATTGCGTCGAATTAAGTTTGATCTGATTCTTACATACAAGATTTTACACCACTTAATTGAGGTGGATCTTCCTTTTTTTGATCGGGCTCCAGGTCTGATCAACACGCGGGGTCACAATTGGAAACTGTCTGTTCAATCGGCTCATCTTGACTGTCGACATAACTTCTTTTCGGTAAGGGTAGTGCCTATTTGGAATGCCCTTGGGGTTGAAACCGTAAATGCAGCTTCTGTGGCTTTGTTCCGTAGAATGCTTAACTCCGAACCCTTGGAAAAATTTCTTAAACGGCCTCTCTCTGTTTCCAACTAAATTTAAGTTTTTTGGGGGCTTCTTCTTTTAATTGTGGATCGGTGTAAGCGGCTCCCCAGCCCTTCCGACTTCCTTCCGCTGGTTGTAGGCGGTAAATAGGTATATTATTATTATTATTATTATAACCTAATAATAATTATAATAATAATAATTTTATGGCTTGAAAAAATACTCGGTGTTTGAATAAACAAACTCGTGTGAGTAACAATAAACTTACATACTTTACACAAGACAATTACAATATGCATGAAATAAGAAACAATTACAATTAATATCCATAAAACTTCTTTAAAAAGTTTATTTTAAAATTTGTATGTTTTAAATAATTCAATCATTAGATTTCGTTTCAATTCTGCTTTGATCTGAAATTCTAAATTTTCTTATCTAATTTATTAAGTATATTTGGTACATATTGATTCTTATTCCTTTTCCATATGTATTGTTCCATTGTGGTATCTCACATTTCTGTTCTCAAGGTAGTTCTCAAATTATTACTTTTTGTTTCATCATATATTTTTATATTTGTTTTGCCCTCATGTGCGTCATTTGCAAAGGTATGGAGCCCATCATTTGGTGCTCACTTATGCATTATCTGGAAGAGTTTTCTATTTTGAGACCCGACCAGTTTGGGTTTCGCTCGGGTAGATCAGCATAGCACCAACTGCTTTGTATTTTAGGTGGGAGGAATAACGCATTCGATATTGGAGAAAAGAGCGATGTTGTGTATTTTGATTTTAAAAAGGTATTTGAGTCGGTTATTAACCGGAAACTACTTACAAAGCTGAGTGGTTATGGTGTCAGTGGTATTCTTTTTAATTGGCTAACTGCTTTTTTAAGTAATCGTTCCCAACAAGTAATCATTCAGCATACACTTTCTACTAAGTCAGGGTACGATGTGGGGTCCCTCAGGGCTGGGTGCTTGGCCCAATTCTGTTTTTGGTATATGTAAATGATTTAACCCTGACTTTTACATCACCGTATGGTGTTAAATTTGTGGATGACATCAAAATTGGAACGGAACTGTTGGCAACAGAACCCTCACGTGCACTGGGGGATAAGATTAAGAATGCCCTTCTCTGGTCCAAAAAATGGCAGTTGCCATTATCTACCTCGAAATGCCAGTCCTTGCATATTGGACTCGATTCCACCGACTATTACTATCTACTTGGGGGCGAAACTCTCCCTGTTGTCAAGGAAATCCGTGACCTCGGTATCTAGTTTTCATCAAATTAGAAGCCGTCACTGCACTGTTCGAAGGTTAGCGCTATGGCATTCCATTGCTTAGCAGTGGTAAACCGTAGCTTCACGTCGAGAAGTCTCACAACTAAAGGTTTGGGCATTCAAAGTTTTCGTTCGCCCAATTCGCAACAACACCGGTTTGGTCACCATACTTGCTGAAAGACATAGACCTGATCGAGCCGGTACAAAGGAGATTCACCGAACACTTCCCTGAACTTCGAGATATTGATCATCTGGAACGTCTTTCCAGGGCGAGCCTTGAGCTGTTGGAAATTCGTTGACTGAGGTTCGACCTTATTCTAACATATAAAATATTAAATAACCTTGTTTTGGAGGATTTACCACTCTTTGACCTTGCCCCTCGTCTTCATAATACCCGGGGTCATCCCTGGAAGCTTGGAGTCCAGGGGTCTGCCTTTGACTGCAGGAAAAATTTTTGCAGTCCAGGTTGTACCGGTTTGGAATGCCCTTCATTCTAGTACAGTATGCATGATCTCAATGGGTGGCTTCCGCAGGGAGCTACTTACAGAAAACCTTACCCCTTTTTTTGAGAGGGCTTGATAGTTCCTTGCCACGAAAAACACTATCGGCATTAGCGGCTCACAACCCTTTCGGTACCTTTAAATAATAATGGTAAATTTTTATAAAATTTATTTTTAACTTATGTTTGATGATTTTTTTATGTATATATATTTTTTATTAACTCAATTAGTGATAATGTAAGACAACTGGCCATCTTCCCTCCCGTATCTTTCTTACACGTCTGGCAATGTCATCGGGGACCTTTGTGTCCCTGGCAGGTCTAACCTTGGTGACAAGGCAGTTGTGACCCTACCCTAGCCTAGCATTCCTATTCCAATCCGTTAGGCCTTGCTATTTTTTTTTAACTAGGTTTTTTTTCTGTCTCATTTAAATGCTTTAATTTTTGCTTTAAAAATCTCCTTTTTACCTGCATATGTCACACACTCCCCTTTCAGGCTGGCAGTCAGCGACCTCCTGGTCCTTGACAGTCCTGTTGCTCCAGCAACAAATCATTTTATTAATAACAATAATAATAATTATAATAATAATATTAAAAAAGAAATCTTAATTACTTAATACCGACCATTTTTAATAAAATTCCTCTTTGCCATAGGAATTACAACTGCAAACACATGATGAAAAGAGAAATAAAAAATGGTTGATATCAGAACAATAGGAATCAAAAATTTTTTTATAAAGATAAAACAAGGTGGATTAGGATGTTTTAACATTACCAGTGTAAATAACTTGTGTATAGAAAACAACAATAACTTGTAATCGTTAACAAAATTGTGGATCATTTTACTTTTGTTTTGCCATTGTAAATAATTTGTATATAGTTTTAATATGTAGAGTATTTATTAACTGAAGTATATAAATTATGTTAAAAGTGTTTGTTGCTATGCAACCAGCAAGTATGTATCCTACACATACAAACTCCTTCGAGTTTCGTGTAGTAAGTTTAATAAATTATTATTATTATTATTATTATTATTATTATGTTTTTTTACAATTATAATATAATCCATTGTGTCTCTTATTCTTAATATATTATATTTTATGTACATTTCGTTAGTTCATTCTTGAGTAACAATAACAATAATAAATAGTTAATAACTAGATAAGCTGCCAAAACGTCATTCATCTGCCAGCCACCATGAAGGATGGGCAACCTAGTCAAGAACCACGTCCGCTTAAGATGGCAACACAACGTCAGCACTGTAGCTAGGCTCCAGCTGACACCTGTCTAGCCTGCAGGGCGAGAGTGTTGTACTCGGCAGCAGAAAAAAATGTTTGTGCCATCATTTTGGATTAACTGACTGCAGAATTTCAACTCAAATCATACTGCATCGGAACATACCCGCGAGTGATAAGTTTCTACCTGCGTTTCCAGAAACCTGTTACAGAATCAGTTCCCTGTTTGGCGTGATGCCTTGGAAAACAAGAACTGTAATGATAAAACTGTTTGTCCAAACTATACAAGAACGATAGAGTACCTCACGAGAATCTGACTGATGGTGACAAGATGGCCTTGTCTTTCGATATGCGCTAGCTCGGGTGGCTCTCAAACCACACGACCATTGTGTATGACTCTCTGAACTGTTTTACTGTGTTTTGTACAATTTTACCCGTAGGTGGCGGCCTATGTAATCAATACCCCATATTACAACCATCACGATGATTAGTCTGTAATCATCAACATGTAATAAACATCTGTGTAAGTAAAAGGTTCATTGTCCTAGGCTAAGTTTATTTTTATTTAAAAAGAAAAATCTCTAACAACACCCAAGTAGGATAATATTAACGTTCCTACATAATCTAGTTTTGGATTATAATGAAACAAAATTCAAATAAAAAAAATTCTGTCACCAGGAGTGGTGTAAAAGCAGCAATGGGATGGGGGAAAGGATTGGTATCACTCATGGTTGCTAGACTGAAGTATCTGGGTGACTACTTTTTTGTAGGTCCCATGTATCCTGAGAAGAGTAGAGCTATTGCAAAACTTATTTTAAACTCTCAAGAACTCGTATACCTTCCCCAAACAGCATGACCAACAACTACGGAGAGGATCATCCTCTTTTACATGTTGAGAAAAATAAGCCCGATCTCCAATCAATTTCACTCGAAGTTTAATGAGGAAATTTACCACAATTTACCTCATGACTCTCTTTTTATTCCGGACGATTTATTACACGATTGGCCACTCAGCCTCTTTAATAACGTTATTCTCAGGGGCAGATCAGAAAGTAACGTTATTGTTTTAAAACAACAAGGATTGTATCCCTAAAAACACTTTACGTACAATTGTTGAGTGGCAGATTGGCGTAAACAAAGACTATAATTTATAACGTCTACTTAGAAGGATTCGACCAAAGAACTAACGATTTCTTGTTTATAGACTGGCATCCATCAACTCCTGAAGCATTAGAGTTCCGTTCAAACATTTTTTTAAATACCAATTACACTTTATCTACATACAAACATGGCTGAGAGAGTTCTAGACTTAATTCCACTATGTGAATTGCTGCATTCAAAGTCGACCTTTCAATGTGTGAAATGCATTCTACTCAAGTGCCTGAAGTATGACAAGGCTTGTATTTAGAGTCTTTAAAACTGTTCAAGGGAATAGCTTTAACCCTTATACAAGAAATTACTAAACTTCTAAAAGTTGAAATCAAAAAGGAAAACACATTTAGTCAAGAATAAAAAGGGAGATTTTTTAAGGGCTCTACTAATCCCAGTCTGAGACTCCAAGGTGATTTACTATCCGAGTAAGCAAAGATATGCACAAACACATGCAGTTGGTGTCGATGGGTGTTACCATCAGAGACAAAAGAACCATCCTGCAATCTCGCTCACAATTCACTCAATGCAACAACTTTGACGATTCCAGAAGGGGTGTATTAGCCAACCAAATGCTTAGTAAATACGGCAAATCAATGCTGTATACTCAGATGTTGTAACGTTGTTTGTACGTGGACAAAAACAACAAAGTGTATGTCTTAAAAGATACCCAGCATCCCCACAACACAACTGCCCCAACTGACAGCTGTGGGTGCCAGCTCTGCTGGCCATTCTCCGTCTGCTAGTGCATGGAGTGCGTTGGAAGAGGAAGTAAAGGCAGTTGCCAGTCGTCCCAAGATGTCTGCATTGACTAAAATACAGAGAGGTGAATCAAACGTTTTTAGATAATGGTGATATGGAATACGACGTTCTGGGGCAGTTAATACATGACGGAAAAGTGGATGAATGTTTGAATGTCGTAGATTTAATTCCAGGGTGATTTACCAAAAATAAGACTTTACGAAACAAGTGAAAAAATGACAGGATAACGTGTCAGATCCTATGTCCTTCGCCAGATGGCTCTGCAACATTGTAGCGTGCCTCTGAGATGAACTATAGACGAGGTCTCTGACCCTAAGGTATTTGAGACCTGGAACAAGTGCCCGGAACGACGTTTAGCGTGCAAGCATTGATAGCGTTTGAAGAAAAGCTGAAATTGGGTAAGGATTACCACGAATTATATTTTAAAGTTTTTTATTTCCATTATTGTGATGACGGAAGCTTCTGCAGAATTGCTAGGCTGCACAGATTGGTCAAGACCAAAGGTCATACAATTTCATTAAAAGCAATTGAGAACTGGCCGGCTTTCAAGCCCAATTACACTATATTCTGACTCATTATACGTAAATTCAAATGCAACAGTACTAGGGCAGGCAGGATTATTAAAATTTGGGAATGGATTTGGCCGATTTATGCAACTTACCTCCCTACAATGTTGAATTTTATTTTTTTAAATTGTGATCAACATGTTTTCAAAGGAAGCATTCGCACTGCCTCTGAAATTCAAATATGGGGTTTCAGTGAGTCGCACATTAGCTGAATTATCTAATAGGTGCGTGTTCCCTAGGCCAGTATGTCCGACCAAGGAACAAATTTTTGAACGCTGTGCTTATTTAAATATGGTGTTTAAAAGGTTTAACGTGCTCAATATGTCACTCAAAACGAAAATGTTACATATGGCTCAGCTCAACGGTTTATTCAAATATTACGAGTGAGAATTAGTCGTTATTTAAATGCAAATAACACTAATCTTGATATACACGTTTGAAAAAATGTCATGTACTCTAATAATCGTTCCTTTCGCAGGAGCATTAAAATGAAACCAGTACAGGTGAACGAAGTTAATAGGCGAGAGGTTTTCTTGAATTTGAACGGGGAGGTGGGTTTACTATAGGGAACCCATCAGAATGAGATTGCGAACTAAGGAGTATGATAAGGACTACACACCAAATTGGTTGAAGGAGATTGTTTATATTAATGGTAAAAATCGTAAACATCACATTCGTAATTACACCATGAGAGATTACGATAATGAGGATAATTTAGACACCTGGTACAAGGAAGAACTTCAATCCATAAGACCACCAGCAGTATATGAAGTAGATCGGCTGCTCGGTACTAAGATGTGAAACCTAATACTGAGAAACCTTTGAAAAGTTTTATCAAACCGGAACTTCGGCGTTCCAACAACAGATAAGATATACTACAACCTAGGACGATATATGGTAAACTCCACCCGCTCCAGTGACCATCTTGTTCCGGTTTCATAACAGATTTGTACGTATAGAAAAAAGCTTCCGTGTGTCCCTAGTAACTACCACATGTCGCGATCATGTAGGTTAAAAAGTGGTCGGTAATCATCAATGAGGATAGCGAGGGAGAGCGAATTCCGTGAAGGTGCATTGTGTTTGCTAACATTTACCTTATGCGGATTTTAAAAATACCTCGAATTGTTTGGTAAGTTAGCAACAGCGCAATATTTATTTTCCAGCATATTTGAACTCCAATTCGGGCCATTTTGAGTAAGTTTTCCAGTGCCATGTTGTGTGTGTGGTTCTGCAGTGACCCTTCTGTGTCATAACGTAGCGACCATTGCAACTGTACCAATTACAACTTCCTGGTTTAAATATGAATGACGGATTTTATTTGTTTATTCCAAGCAACATGTCTATGGATTTGTCTCCTACGAACACCTTGCAAAAGTCTATGGCGCAATTAGCTGAACCAATACATTTTGAGAAGCAATACGAAGAAGACTTGTGTCAAATGTCCGTCTACAACAATTTTAACTCTCGTCGGAAAATGATAGAATTGACGGACGATGTTGGCTACAGTCTCTTGCATCAAGTCTCTAACATTACCATTATTAAATTATATTGCTTTACCCAGGTAACATTTGAAGGTTTGGCCAACATTGGCCAACCAGTGGCGACGTTAGTGACTCTTTGGCACTGTTTATACACATTCGACTAATCGTGGTGCAATGTGGGCTCACCATCAACAGCCCAATGTTACACATTCAAAACTATGCCATCAAGTCTGCAGCCCATCTTTGGACTTATATAAAGTATTTAAAAGTGCTACCAACTCCCTTAATGGGCCAACGTATTTATTTGATTGGTCCACCAAAATGTTTGTAATACTTTATTGGGCGAATGTAATAGAACCTGCTAAACCAATGTGTTGGTAGCACTTTGGGACAACACAGTAGCAACCCGCTAAATCAACATGTTGGTCGAATTTATTGGGCCGACATATTATTGTAACCTACTAAACTAATGTGTTGATAGCACATATTGAGCTAACGTAACAGTAACCTGCTAAACCAATGTGTTGGTAGCAATTTATTGGGACAACGTAATAGCAACATGGTAAACCAATGTGTTTGCAGAACTTTATAACGACAACGTAGTAGCAACCTCCTAAATCAACATAATAGTTGTGGGAAACGTTGGTACGTTTACACACTTTTTAAAAGTGTTTCACGTTTGGTTTTGTCTTTCTTGTGTAAAGATAATTGTACAATGATAAGGCTGTTCGTGTTAGTTGCAGGGACTCTTTGTTGTAGCATGCGTTGTTGCGTTTAAGTTGTTATCACCGTGACAATGGATGGCAATGGCAAAAGGGTTGGCTGGAGTTTTTTTGGCTATGAACTGGTGTTCGATTGTAAAAAAAATAATGTTTTCGTAATTTTCCGAGCCTAGGGACCTGATGCCCATATGTGTTGTTTATTTGGAAACTACAGGTACTGTAATTTTTCTTTGTTAATTGTGTCCATGTAATTGAGCTGAAATATGAATTGCCAGTTATGCAATGTTGCATAGTTGCATCCCGTCATTTAACTGTTGTTGCCGTGAAATGCCATCTAAAACGTATACAAAGTTGTGAAATAAACCAACACCGTATATCGTAAACCTTCTTTCCTACTTTATTTATTCAGGGATAACAACCGCCGATCCATACGGCCGATGGGTATATATGTTATTAGACAACAGTTTCCTACATACAAAACCAGCGTAATGCATGCGCCGTGAGTTAGGCTGGGTGTTTTTGCAACGAATTAGTATTCCTAGTTTAGAATTTGTACCAGCCCCACCCTACTCACAATAGTAACGTGCTAAACCAATGTATTGGCAGCACTATAGTGGGGCAACATAATAGTAACCTGCTAAACCAACGTGCTGATACCACATTATTGGCCCAACATGACAGTAACCTGTTAAAATCAATGTGTTGGTTGCACTTTATTGGGACAAAATTATAGCAACGTGCTAAACCAATGTGTTGGTATAATGATTACTAGCTCCACCAATGTGTTGGCTGTACGTATTTATCTGCTCCACCAACATGTTGGAAGTCCTTCACTGGGTCATTGTATTTCTTTTGCTGCTCTTTCAGTGTGTTGGCCATACTTCTTTGAACTAACATATTTCGTTATCTACGATACCAGTAAGTTGGCCGACCTTCACTGGTCCAATGCATTTCTATTTCTTCTCTAACAGTGTGTTGGGCGTCCTTCGTTGGGCCAATGTATATATTTTGCTGCTCCTTCAATATATTGGTAATACTCCGTTGGACCAACTTATTTCGTTATCTGCTGTAGCAGTCAGTTCGCCGTCCTTTGCTAACCAACGTAGTTCTACGTTGCTACGTTTGCTGACCAACGTAGTTCTTTTGCTACTCCTTCGGTATGTTGGCCATACTTTTTTGTACCAATGTATTTCATTATCTGCTATACTAATAAGTTAGCCGTCTTTTGCTGAGTAAACATATTTCTATATTTGCTCCACCATTATGTTCGCCATCATTTGTTGGGCCAACGTATTTCTTTTTATGCTCCATTAGTTTGCTGGCAATTCTTCTTTGGGCCAACTTATTTCCTTTTAACGGTAGCTAAATTCTAGTGTTGGTTTTAATAATTATTCAATACTAGCTGTACACCCGGCGTAACATATGCTGTTCTAGCCTGTTCCTGCATACCTGTGCGAAATACTTTACTGAGCAGCATGAAATGGAAAGGGTTCCGAGGCACCCCTCCTTCCCCTTCTCTGACCCCCGCCCCCATTCTCCCATTGTTGGGTCAGATTTCCCCCACACACCACCCCGCTGGTATGCCCTTTCCCCTCCCATACCCCTGCCCCCCCCCCCCCGTGTTTCCCCTTGTGTGGTCTGAATATCTCCCCATCCCTCCTCCCCCACCCTTTGAACCCTGGCTGTTTTGTTTTCTTAGGGAGATAAATGTCTTTTCAATGCAGGACACCATTGTAATGTTACTGAATTGACCGTTTCTCAGATGTGGTACCAATCGCGATAGATCCGACAACGATCGTGCATCCATTGATTTTTACTCAACCAGCTTTGAAACTCTTCAAGTCGGCTTTAAGAGCTAGCATTATTGAAGCAATATTTCGTTTGTTACTTTTTGTTACAGGGACCTCGCTGTTTTTGTTTGCTACCGTGGCAAGAATGAACTACTCGCCCTTTTGCTGATATTACAGGGTACATCCATGAAACTATTTAACTCGGCTGTAATAGCCAGCCAGGCATGGGATTCTCAAGTCACTTGCCTCGAATCAGACAGTGGCAAAGAGGTCCGACCTCTTGTCTTTGTACAAGGCTTACATACGGTCTGCGCTTATTTTCACCTACCCTTTCTGTTAGGCTCAAGCAGTGCTATCAGAGTGCCCAGGTGACCTTAAACGCCTGCCTGCGCACGGTCACTGGTTGCTTGCCGTCGACCCCGGTGGCTGCACTCCTTATTGAAGCGGGAGAGGTGCCAGTTCGTATTAAGGCAAGGAAGGCATTGGTGACCTTCTGTCTCAGGGCGATTGCCAGGGGAGGAGAGGATCCCATTGCCAGTAGACTTGTACGGTACAGTGCCTTTGGGCCCTTGGACTAGAAAGGCGCTTGGGACCCTAGGGTTGGGTGTGTCTTTGCTCAAGGAGCGGGTCTTTGGAGGGTTCCCCGCCCCAAGTCTCATCTCTGGAGGTCACTTCTGGTGTTGGTGCAGGGAGGTTCTTCCCCTCCTGTCCCACCAGAACCAGGCAGTATGTGATTTTGACGGTGTCTGTATCTTCAGTGATGCGTCCTTTCACAAAGATGTCTGGGAGGGGGGGGGGGGGCGGGGATATTCGTCCCTAACTTCCATCTGGGTTACAGCTACTTCTTGCCCTGTCTCCCGTCTGCGTTCCTCGGGGAAGTGGTTGCAATCTCGATTGCGATCGACATCGGAATGGTTCTCCAGGTTACCAGTTTTTTGGTTTTCTCAGATTCAGCGGCTGGCATTAAGAACCTTCGCTCGGATTTTGGGTCTCTTGATGTGAACCACCCCATTGTGCTGGAGATCGGGCTGAAATTGGTCAGTACTCTCCTGGGTGGCGTTAGGGTGTCCATTCAGTGGGTGCCAGGCCATTCAGGCCACTTCGGTAATGAGGTGGCCGACCAGCTGGCCAGGCAGGGTTTTGTGGACAGGTGCTTTTCCAGTTGCCCCCAGAGACCTACTCCCAGTCCTTAGAGCTACATCAGCTGGTTCCTGGCAACAAGAATGGGACTCGAGCAATGTAGGTCGGGCTCTGTATAGCGTTCATCCCTCGGTTGCCATCCCAGGCACTCTAAACAACTTGTCTAGGAGGGATGCAGCTTTGATTTCTAGGCTTCGAATGGTCTGTCAGTGTGGTGTGGAGGAGGAGACTGTGGAGCACTTTTTGTTCATATGTCACTTGTGGGCGCCTTATAGGGACCATCATCTGTTGGATTGGGACAAAAATCTGGGAGAGATTCTTGGTGTGCCCCTGCACAATCCGGCAGCCTATGACTCACTACGTCAGGTGGTCAGATTTTGCAGATGAACCAAACGCTTCGACTAGCTGATGCAAGGGGTTGATATGGCCAGTACGGTGGTTGGTGGGACTGTATGGATGTTGGGATCAGGTGAAGGGGTAGTGCTAGACGAAAGTATAACATTGGGAAAAGAGTGTAAGTTGTATGGCATTGTGGATGTAGATGGAATACCGGATTAGATTAAGCAATAGGTTTAAGTTGTAGAATGAGCGAATGACTTGTAGGTCTGATAAGCTCAGTAGAAATAAATTCAAATTCAAATAGCCAGCATTATGGAAGCAGTAGTTCGTTTGTTACTGATTGTTACAGGAATTATCGGCCGCTCGCCCTTTTTAATTATAGTGCATGATGACTTTGCTAAGTGCATCCTATATATATACATATAATAGGATTGTTTAACCATAAATAACGTTGCTTTGAGTACCTTTGATTGTTCATAATGTTAACAGTACATATGAACATGCCTCAAATAGGAATTTTCTTTAGTGTAATTATAAAATCTTATTTCTGTGTACTGCATGTCTATTTCTGTCTATATTTTCGTAAAACTACAAATTTCATAATATTTTTAAGGCAAAAACTTTGACTCTCCATGCATTTTTAGCATTTTGTACACTGCCTAAGCTGAGATTTACAAGTAGTACACGTAGTGCATTGTATAACATCTGCAGTTCCAGTACAAGAAGTACTGGGTTCAAGTTTACCCAGTAGGCATCGTGTTTTTTCAGAGATATTTTTATTAATTTGTTGCTTGACAATGGTGTCCCAGTGTTGGTATGATGGAGTCATACCAACCACTTTGACTTCGTTGCCCCAACGTTGCTGAAGTACTATCAGCAAGATTGGGTGATAAACACTGGCCCAACGTTGCACCTAAAAATGGTGGCTCAGCCATTGGCCAATGTGACAAAGTAATATTGGGCCAACCGTTGGATGCCGCCATTGAACCAATATTTAGAAAGTTGGAGCTGATGTTAGCACAACACAGAAACACAAATTTTGCCAACGTAGGGCCAATACACTGAGTCGTCCATTGGCCAATGTGACAATATAATGTTGGGCCAACTGTTGGATGCCACCGTTCGACAAATATTAAAAAAGTTGTCGATGTGACATTAGGACGACATAGGCAGATAAATATTGCCAACATAGGGCCAATACGTTGGCTTGGCCATTGGCCAATGTGACAAAATAATGTTGTGCCAACCGTTGGATGCTACCATTGAACTGATGTAAAAAAGTTGATACTGTGACATTGACACAACATAGGCACGCAAATATTTCCAACATAGGGCCAATACGTTTGCTCGGCCAATAGCCAATGTGACAAAAAATGATGGGCCCAACACGTTGGTTGCTAGCATTGGATCACTGTTAAAACTCATAGCTGTGATGTTGGGCCAACCATTGGCAAACTGATTAATGCTACTTGGAAATGCCGGAACCGTACTACGGAAGTCTGAGCAGTTTAGCTTCTGAAGTTAACAATGATATTAAAGAATTTAGAAGTAAAGGTGCGGAAAAGCTTTCGGTTGGCAAACTTCCCTACCATAGGCTAGCCTACAAAAAATATACAGAAAGTTTCAAATTAGACAATGACAGTCTCACAAACGAAATACCTGATTTTATCCAGTGGGTTAATTGAAAAAATTGAAGTAATTGCCCCACTCCCTCACAATTCGGGGATCCATGCAAGATCGTTACGATTTTACTATTAATCATTATGGGTATACACCGATATTATTACGCCGCAATTTGTCGGTGACTTTCTAGCACCTTTGTTGCCAATAGTTAACGTTGATTGCAATGAATAAGATACGAATGCCACGTTTTTCAGATTGTATTACTATCCTTTATTAACTGAAGCTATGCATAATATTACATAGTTAATATATTGATACTGGGGCCCATATTCCTTTTGCCTCCTCTGGTCACATCGTTGTTCCTCCTAAGGCAAATAAAAATTCAAGTAGGCCTTGTCGTCTCTTCATGGTGACGTCATTGTGAGGTATTTGCATCCGTATACAAATTATTACGCCAGTCAGGCGGGGGGGGGGGGCATACCCACTCTTTGCCGGCAGACATTCGCAGGTGGGTCAAGGTTTGGGTAGTTTAATCAGTGCTCTGAAGCACACGGCAAAGCCCTTTTTATGAAGCATAGGTAGTTATTTTGGTTAAAAAGGCCTTAGCACTGGTGTAGACATAGCAGCCAACTATTTAGCTGGGAAAGAGAGTGCAAGAGATAGGATCAATGAAACTACCAGTGGGATAATGAGTGATATATGAAAAAAAAATTTAATGGGGTTAGGGGTGGGGTTCAGGGGCTTCTATATGGGGTTTAAAACGTAAAATGTTGGTTGAAGTTAAGAAAAGAAAAGAAAAAGAAAATCTGTTTTTGAATAGGGGGAAGGGGAGAGTCTCTATACAAACATTGTGTCTAATTCCATTCTGCAAGTCATTAGCTAGCATCATTAGTATACTAAGCTCATTTTCCTGTAAAACGTAAAGTACTGTTGCCTCCTGGTAGGCAATGAACCACAAGGCATGAACATAAAAGCAATTTAATTTTCGGAAAAAAACTCCACATATTTTCCTTGGTCACCTAAAGTACATACAAACAAAAAACAATGTGAAAATGAGCACCCGAAATCAACCTGCAACTCCCCCAAAAGCTTAATACTTACAACTATTTAAAAAAAACCTCGAAATGACAATGAAGGGCTGACAACAGCCTGGCATTCACACACGCTATATTGGACACACCCAAACGACCAATGATCTTTACATTTCGTAAAAGCTTTTTTATTTTAAATTTTGTTTGCTGGGAACTCTTTAAACACCCCTTGCCACTTCTTCATATGGTTGAAATTTTTTCCAATGTTAAGAGCACGTTCATTATTTACAGAAATTAAGTATGCTTCCAACTGGGTTCGTATTTTTTCGACTGGTTCTCTGCAACAACGATCGTGCAGAGAACCATGGTTCCACCAACATCCACTGTTTGATTAGTATCATCTGAGTGTTTTGACACAGCGTAAGTATGGGTTGGATTTTGCTACTACCCCTGCGTGATCTAATTTCCTCAAACCTAATGATCTACTACGTTGGCCTTAACATATATGTGTGCAGTCATTGCACTTAATGCAATACACTACATATTTATTTGTATCAAGTCATGGTTGAAAATTGATGCTGCCATGTTGTGGCATGTGGGTACGAGTGATGTCAAATTGGTCCTTCCACTCTGCTGCTGAAATTGCCCTACTGGACGAGGGGGAGGGGGGGTCGAACACTATTGGCTATTGTCTGATGGGGTCTGGACATAACCCTAATGCCAAATTTAGTAAATATATGCTTGATTGCTTCTTTGAGTTTTGACCCATTTTCCTGTGAGTGTTTGTGGAGCTCCCTAGAAATATTTTCTGTGCATCCTAGTAGCTTTCCATCCACAAAAAAAATAATATGAAGCTTAAGACCAGAGGCATCAGTTTCAGCTAATCAGGTAATGGATTGCACTGTACTTGGAAGAAACGATACATTCACTGTCCCAAACTTTATTGCACGTCAAGGTACAAGTGATTAAAAGTGATGGAACAGAAATGATGGCTGCGGAGAGTCTCCTGATTCTTTTTCTCCGTATCTAATATATGGCTTCAATCAATGTGTTCACAAGTGGACATTTTTTGAATGGAAAACTATCTTGTAGCACCACAAACAATAACAGTTTTAAGGCTTTCCTTCATGCAGAAAACACCCAATTGTATTCAACGTTATGGGACACCCGTGCTCAACGAAAGGCTAGTAACATTGAAAGTGCACCCCTTGAATTAATGGAGATGTATTCATCACTATCGAGCCACGCAACCTAGATTAATTTTAAACAATACAGAAATAAAGTTTTGTTTCGTTCCACACATTAGGGTAAATATGACTCATTACCCCTAACAAATTTCAAGAAAACGTTTTATGACTGTTTCCTGTAGCTTAAGTTATGTAGAATGACAGACAAGTATGCAAATATAAGAGCCCCAGAAATTAGTGCCAAAATTCGGTTTTTCAAAATTATCTCCTCAACGAATGCATTTACACTAAAATTAAAAGAGAGCAAAGTTAAAAAGTATAAAAATTCCTAAAGGAAAGGTTCATATCATTTTTCATGTGCACTGAACCGTTACTGAGTTGCACCCATTTGCATCCGGCACATCTCCGCCATCTTGGAACAATGTTGGCGAAAAAATAGAATTTAGCTATGCATAATCTTACTTATTTTTATCACATCCAACATATTTAATACATATCACAGTTTAGTTTTAATAACAAGTTCAGAGTCAGTCAGTCTTCATTGTCGTCGTCATCTCATACTGGTTTTTGGTACATATTATAATTGTAGCAGTTGCTGTATTGACAATGTCCACAACTTGTTGTGCATTGAAGAGATTTTTCTTGCGGCTTCATTAACAATTGTTGCATCCTGCATTGCTATTGTATCTAATTAATTTAAGAGGTGTGTCTGGTGCAGGAATATTGTCCGTCATGAATGGAACATATGTGCTTTCTAGTATACGTGATCCCCAATCAGTAGATCCATGCCGTCAACTTTTCCCTACCACTCGTAGAGAGTGATCTTGTTGGCAGAGGTGGTTGGAGGCAATCTTTCCGGTTTCACAAATGTTTTTGGGGTGGACACTTTCTTGCAAAGTATACTGGATCTTAATGACGCTAGAGACTCCGACTGTTTTCCTTTGTATAAGAATACCATTGCTTTGCAGCCTGCTGTTTTCTTAATAGCTCTGTTCTGCTACCAAGCATCACTCCCTACAGTCTTATTTCAAGTCTTGCAGTGGTTGAACAAAGATGATGGCATGGATCCTACTGATTGGGGACGGTGTATGCAAGAAGAAAAATAAGTTCCACTAATGATCGACATTAATCCTTCACTATACACGCTTCCTAAATTAATCAGATGCAACTGCACTGCACGATGCAACTCTTATGAATGTAGCTGCAAGAAAAATGCGCTTCAATGGCCAACAGGTTGTGGACATTGTCATTGCAGCAGCTGTAACAATTACAATATGGTCCAGGAACCACTATCAGATGACAACAACAATGAAGACTGGCTGACTCTGAACTTGTTATTAAAACTAATCTGTGCCATGTGTTAAAAATGTTGGATGTGATAAAAATAAGTACTAAGTATGGCTAAATTCTATTTTTTGCCACCGTTGTTCCAAGATGGCGGAGATATGACGGATGCAATAGGGTGTAACCATGGTAACGGTTTAGTGTACATGGAAAATGATAGGAACCTTTCCTTTAGAAATTTTAATTCTCTTTAACTTTTCTTTCATTTAATTTTTATGTAGCTGTATCCATTCAGGAGATAAATTGGAAAACCCGAATTTTGGCACTAATTTCCACAATTTTTCCAAAATGGCGATTTGTCTCTGGGGCTTCTATTTTTGCTTACTTTCGGTATAATATTCTACGGAAAATAGTCATAAAACAAATTCTTGCAATTTGTTCTGGGTTCAGAGGAAAATGGACATATACTTACTCTACTAACAGAGCCCTTTTCCATTTATGTCTAAATGCTGCCAGTATTGTTGCCAACGTCAATCCGATCGTTGAGTTTTTAGATGCTGCCTTACACATACGTAAAGTAATGCCTTACCCAAATACTTTATTAGAACACGTTTGTGTGCTAGCCAATTCTTTGTCTCCAAAATTCCCTATAGACAGACCAAACTTAGATTCCACACCCTGGTATAGGGGGGTGAGAAGTGGACAGGTAGATAACGACTTTAATGGAAATGTTTCGAGACACGGAGCCTGTAATGACAGGAACTCGAACGATACTTTCTTTTTGAAAACTTTGGACTAAACTTCATAACCCTTTCCATCGATAATGAAATTTTCAATGGCAAACCATATTCTTTTGAGTTTGACAATTCCAATTAAGTAAATGTCATATCAATGTTCAGTGTTTAGGTATGTTGTTTCACAATGTTGAGAACAGTATAACCTACGAGAGCTACTCTAATGAACATTGTTTATTTTGCTTCGACCTCACAGATGATAATCACACCGGCAATCCCTCTCATGTGTCCCTTGTGAAAAACGGTGTTGAACTAACATTTTCTGCTGCTTTACCCCAAACAGTTACCATGTTGACTCTTGACAAAGACGAAGCCATTTAGGAAATTTATGAGAGAAGAAACCTGTTCATTCGATAGATAACACGTCGTCGTGTGAGTCACGAAGAATTCTATTTCCATTTTTCATGAAAATTGAGATAATAGTTCTAAAATATTCTATCTCCTAAAAACTAGCTATTTTATAACCAATAAAGTGACCTTGATCATTTTCAAGCAGGGAATGGGTCAGTAAAGATCTATTCTAACTCCCATCTTCATGAATCAGTCAGCGTAGAATTATTCTAACTCCACCAACCAATTGCAGGTGCTTGTTTTGTGTCACGTGACTTCAGCTAGCATGGCCTCCATCAGTGCAGCAGAATCGTCATCTCTGAGTGAAAATGAGGATAATACGGACCATTATATCCAAGAAACTACCGATTATTCAAGTGAAGAGGTAGACTATGATGCTGGTAAGAAAATTTTTCAAAATTGTAACGTTTATAACGTTGCAGATTTAATTTCACCGCCAAAATAAGTACGCAAAATAAAAAAACATGAAAAGGCGCCAATTTTGTCCTGTCTAACAATCAGTTTATTGTTTTCATTTGTAGTTTTTAAGCATGATCGGAATCCAAGGGTTTACACGAGGGTTCCCATACAAACTGCTCAAAAAAATGCAGTGCACAACAATGACGAAAGCATTAGCAGATGTCTGGCAGTCACAATAAGGAAAATACGGACAGACAGCAGATAGATCTGCAAGGCCTAGAAAATTCTGGAAACCCTGTTTTGGAGGTTATCTCAGGAAATGAATTAGAAGAAAATAGTATAGAGGAAGGAGGTTAGCAATTAAATTAAATAAATAATAAAAATCAATTGGTCTTTGTACTAAAATAAATTAGTAAAAAAATGCAATATAAATTTTAGACGAGGCCCATCCAGTGGCGTGCACGGGGGGGGGGGATTATGCCTGCCCTTTTTTGAATAAAACAACATGCCGTATTTGTCTTTTCTCCTCTGAAAAATGATGGTCACAACGAGGAGAAAGGTCCAAGAGCCCTAAATAGGGCAAAGAGAAAGCTAGGAAGCCAAAGAAAGGGACCACAAATAGTAAAAAAAAAAGTGAGTGACAAGCAAAAAAAAAATGATACCCAGAAAAATAAAGCCTCAGTGTGCCCTTTTACTGAAAGTAGCCTCTGCCCTCTTGGATGTCTGTGTCTGCTACTGGTGAGATTGAAAGCAAAAAAATATAGAGGGCAGTATATTTTTTTTACTTTCCCTCCCAACATGTTTTCTAAAAATACTTACTGTATATTGACTTCATTTTTCTAAAATAAAAAAACCTGAAGGATGTTCATTTTCCTTCTTGGGGCCCCCCCCCGCCCAACGACTCCCGTCAGCATGCCACTGCTTGCGGCTCAAGTAAGTAAACCAAATTTCATGCAGTCGTAAACAGATTAAAAACTTTCCAAAAATGTAAAACTACTTACTGTATTTTACCTATTAATTTTACTAAATAAAATGTTATTTTTTGGAGGAAGATTAATTTTGAGCTATTGCTAGTCTTAATACAAAATCAATTTTTCATTAAATTAAATTGAATGTGTGCATCCGTTCATTTTATCTGTTTATAGTAACAGTACGCAAGAGAAGACGAAAAAGAACACGTAATCCGAATGAATGGAAACAATCCTGAAACAAAGCACGTAGTGTTGTGGGCCGATTCTTGTGTGCCACAAAATCGTAATTCCTTTACAAGTATCGCCTTACTACGATTACTGTATAGAAATGATAATAACCTCATGTCAATTACGCAAAAATATCTTCTTCAAAAGAATGACATTCTTGACATTCTGGACATTCTTGCGTTCAGGAGGTTGATGCAATGCATAGTGTGATTGAAGCTCATTGCTCAAAAATAGAAATCCATTCACCTTTAGCTCTTGTGCGTGCTCTGTTGAAGGTTAGAACAAAAAAGAAATACTGTGTCCGTAGACTACATAGAGACGAATTCAGAAAATTTAGTGATGTCGCTAAAATCAACTTCAGTTTTGAAAAAATTCCTTACACACAGATAAAAGAGATAGTATACCATCGGTCATTAGACGTTCAGTACAAACCTACTCACGACCCATATGCTCCCCTGATGCAAGTAAAACATTAGCAAAGGTGTAAATCATCGAATTATGCCCTTAAATTCCAGTCAAGGTTTTACAATACCAGAGCCAAAAGTAACTGCAAAGATCAAAGATATTGAATCACTTTACAATCAGTTTAACCAGCAGGATAAAGATTACTATGTAGCCTTGTTTGCACCTTTTAACAATGCGAATGTATGATATAATGTACTACAATTTTGTAAACCTGAGAAAACTCAAGATTTTTGGATTAAACAAGCTGGTGTTTCTGTGTTTCTTAATGGAAAATTGCTAATCAGAATGATTATTTCAAGTCCGTTTCAGTGACGTCACAATATTTTAATGTATTAGTACAAGGCTAGTTTATTATAAATAAATAAACCTTGTTGTTGAGTAGGTCATTTTAAATACAACAAATTCACAGTCATTATCATACTTTAATTTCCATAATTATACATTCAAAGAAATACTCTTAATTATTTATTGCAATGGCCAAAAAATTACTCATTATTGATGTTAGAATATGGAATTATAATAATTTGGTTAATAAATAATTAATTAGTTACTGGGTAAATTTCGTCATGTAATACAACAGTATTAATAGAATAAAAATGGAGTAAGAATATTTTCATTCTTACAAACTTTGAAAAGTGGATTTATTCTAACTCCAAACTGAAAAGGCTCCCCCCACCCCCATCTAAAAGTGACAACCAAATAATATGCACACCATAATAAAGTCCATAACAGTAGGAAACTTTAAAGCAAATTAGAAGTTTTTATCTGTATAAAAATTAGGTCATATTAGAGATCGAAACTTTAAATGCCTTTATCTCAAAACAGTCTGGATGTGAGTTAGAATACTTTGTGACTCACACGACGACGTTTCTTCTCTCATAAATTTCGAAAATGGCTACGTCTTCGTCAAGAGTCAACATGGTAACGGTTTGGGGTAAAGTAGCAGAAAATGTTAGTTTAATTCTCACAACACCGTTTCCCACTACACCTAAAAAATTAATGCCACTTTGAGGGCCTAGGTGCACTTTGTTTTCAGGTACTGTCCTTCAAATTCCGTGGCGAATCTTCCAGGATGGAGTGGCATCAATTTATACACTTGTGACTGACCTGATAGTAACTGGGTCGCATTTAGCACTTTGAAATATTTCGATCCCAAGATATGGCACTCACGTCATATTCAGCCGTTAATTACTTGAATAAACAACCTAAGAAGTTTTAGAGTAATGACGTACAGTTTCAATCATTCTATACTAGAGTGTTTCGGCATTATAGTATTTATTTCATATTAATGAGGTTTTGGGGAACTCTGAAAATGCTATTGTCTCTGCTCTTACAGCCCGGACAAACCCTGACCAGTGTGGATTTGTGAAGGATCTGTTTAAAAAAAAATTGAACTGTGAAACTGTTTGGTTTTGTTTGTCTTTTTTATTTTTATTTTTATTGTAGGTGTATGGTTGGTTCGTACTTTTCTTTAATCTAGTCCACTTATCAGGGCCAGAGTAAACCTCACAGAAGCCTGGTGCTTAAGATTTATCGTGGTCCTATTCCAACAGTCCCGCAAAAAAGGAGTTTTTCTTTTTTTTTTGTAAACTCAGTAAAAGTTTAAAAAAATTGTTTAAAATAGTAACTTATTTTATTTGTTTCGCAACAGTGAGACACCCTTGTCGACCTTTTCGGCCTGTGGCCGGTGATTCAGAACCCAAAGCAACCGTCTTAATCCAGCCCTGTACTTAATTTTCGACTTTTATGGGCAGTCTGCGGAAAGACATACGCCACGGGTCTATCCAGGCACATCGGACAGTGTCACACTGCCACAGTGTTTATTTGCAATACCTGCAGCGATTCATTTACCACAGTCACCATCCTATGACATCACCACATACATCTTCTCATCAACTACACCGCCTGTAAGCAGACCTTTGAGATGGAATTCTCATTCGTACAACACAATGCGCTCCTCCATTCTGCAGTTCCTCAGGAAGATGTTGGACCGTTGCAAATCCGAGCCACCGCCTTCAACAGCCTTTATTAACGTTTTGTTTATGAAATGACCTCGTCTACTCCCGATGTTGGGGAATATTATTTTTGCTTCCTTCCAATGTTACCTGGACCACTTGTTTGCAGTGTTTACAGGCTGGCCTACAGAATTCAGGTTTCTATTGTATCTCACATTGTTGCTGGAAAAACCAGGGCTAGAAGGAGATACCATAACCACGTCAGTGTACTGTGCTGCACATCATTAAACATCGATACTCCATATGTCGTACAAGGTGCAATTATTGCAGCCATCGCTAAAATCCTCCATCAGTTGAACGTTTTTAACCAATATGGGTTTGGTTCGGTGGTGTCAAGAACTAAGCATTGTGACGTTCACATGGTCAAGTATACACCACATTCTGGTGGATGTGGAACCGTTTAATATTCAAATATTTAGTGGAGACACACGCAGTGGTTGAGGTAAAGTGTTTCGATAACAAGTGGTTAATTTTTTCGTTTTGGTTGGACTCTGAGTGTGCATAGCTACACAGAGTAGTGCAGCCCCAATAGCACGAGTAGGTTCACCTCAGGACAGTTCACTTGTTTACCAAGATGAAGGCACAAGATATGGTGATGCTCGTACCGACATACGAAAATATCTAAAATATTTCGTATTTCAAAGCTGGCTATTTCGTGCACTGCGGTAGGGAAGAGGATACCAGTTAAATAAGGGTATTTTTGCATTGTGTTAATGATTGACTGCACTAATAGTATGCGTAGCTACACAATTAGTACAGTCAATCATAAACACAATACGCAAATACCCTTAATTTAACTGGTATCCGTTTCCCTACCGCAGTGCACGAAATACCAGCCTTGAAACATGAAATATTTTAGATATTTTCTTACGTCGGTACGAGGATCACCATATCTTGAGCCTTCATCTTGATAAACAAGTGAACTGTCCTGAGGTGAAGCTACTCTTGCTATTGGGGATGCACTACTGCTACATCAAGAACTTTTAATCGTTTGACTCTTTCTGAAAATTCGAGACACATTTGTCCATACTACCTTTCATCGGTTTGACACATTGACACTGTAAACGATCACCTGACTGTTTACTGTTCTTAAAAAGCCCAACATACAGTTATGCCTGAGAAACTGTTCATGGAATTCTTTCGCTACGATAGACAGTTCGACATCCGTATGTCACGTATGCACATTTTGAAACCGTATTAACACCAGTGAACTTTGCCAGCCAAACCCATCGTGTCCTTTTACCTGTTAAACACAGTCTCATGTTCCTTCAGGGTTTGATTATGTTGTATTGGTCCTATTGATGAGGTTCATTTAAAACGTGTATACAGGGGAGGATGCATGGATGAGTTTTTCAAATTAATTGAACATGATTATGACATCATTAAGTACATTAAGTCAGAAATTGCGCAAATTTTACTTAGAGACAATGATTACAGATGCTTTACTAAAGCAACATAGTCTTGTATTTGTGAAAAACCATTTGTAGACAATTGCTTCAACATTAAGCTACAAGACCATTGGTAACTTACTGGATGCTACAAGGGAGCGGACCACAACAATTGCAATCTTATGTATCACTTTAAAAGTCAGTTTCCAATTGTAATGCATAATTTAATCAATTATGAATCACATTTAATCATCAGGGGATTAAAATATTTCATCGATACAAAAATTTCTGTCATATCACAAAATGCTGAGCATTTCACGGCTGTCAATGTTGGTCCCAATGTTGATCCCTTCGGTAATTTTGTAGACACTATAACCAATTTTTCATTTTTGAAAACGTATTTCCCAACACTAATAATTTATTGGAGAGAAATGGCGTATATACAGGGTAATCCATAAAGTACTGAAAAATATGCCTATAAGACATAGGCCTATAAGAAGTATGCCTATGAAATGCAGGCCTATAAGATGTAGGCCTATAATAGACCTAGTAAAATTATGATGTTCACACGATTACTCCAAGTTTTGTACAGAGGTTTGAAATATATTGATATTTTCAACCGTAGAGCATCTGTAGTAGTGCAAAGTAGCTTGCTTAAGCTAGCCAAATAAACAACGTTAACTTCCAGATTTTTGGCCAACCTTGCTCGGATGTCGGAAACAAACTAAGATTCCTTGTTCGGAAAGAAAGTAAGCTACTTCTACCTTAATTCATCACTACATTTCCCAAGTGTCCACCTTGTGTTGCAATGCAATGGCGAAACCTTTTATAAAGATTTCGCCAAACTCCCTCAATCATATCTGGTGTAATTGTTTGACAGATCTCAACAATACATTGCCTTAGCTCCTGAACAGTCCATGGTTGATGTACTGCTGCACCTAGCCTGTTCTTTAGGTAGCCACATAGGAAGAAGTCAGAAGGGGTTAGATTAGGACTTCTGGGTGGCCATTCCACGCTCTTCCCCTCCCAATCCACCTGCCACCAAAGGTCTGATCTAACCACTCCCATAGATTGCGTCCAAAGTGAGGAGGAGCCCAATCATGCTGATACCATATGTTATTAAGATGGGCAAGTGGCACTTCCTCCTCGATGGATGGTTGAATCTCGTCATGGAGCAGCTGTAAATATCGTTCAGCATTTAGTGGTCCATCAACAAAGAATGGTATTATCAACCATGAACCCACAAACCCGCATCACACATTCGTGCTGGGATTATGTTGGTGTGTAACGTGGGTTTGTGTTCTATCTGTTCACATGAGGTCTGTTTGTTAGGTAATGCGTGTAATATGGGCATCACCAGTCATTGCCAGACGGCGTAGAATGTAGCATCACGATCATTGGTTTCAACAGCCCATTGTGCGAACTATAGCCTTCTGTCATAGTCCTCCTCATCAAGGTGTTGTGGAGTGGCGGGTGTTGGATCCATGGTACCTCTGTTCCTTCAGGATTCTCTGGATGGCTGTTTGGTTGGTATTAATATGCTGGGCAAGGTCTTGTTGTGATGTTTAAAGAGTTGCTTGATAGACTCAATTATGGCTAGCATACTTTCTTCATCTGTAGCCGAACGTGGATGACCACATGTTCCCCAGTTGTCTGCCACAAACCCTGTTGCCTTAAATTTCCGCAACAAATTGTTGACTGTTTTGCAACATGGCGTATCTCTGTTTGGATGGTGGGCGTGAAATTGGACAATAACTGCTGCAATGGTTTGGAAGTTGTTTCACTCCGTGCCAAAAGCAGGACTAGTTCAATCATCTCCTCAATCCTCTCTTTAATAGTGTACTTCGGTTCATGTCCCACAGATCTACACGTCCCAACCTAACGTTTAACTTCTATGTTCAAAGATGGTGGCTATGTATTGTAATATTGTAATTGTAATACTACATGTACTACCTGACAACAATACTACAACACAATTACAAAACGGCCCCGTCAAGTGCAGTTGGAGATCCACACAAGTCATTCAAGGGATGCACATAGCACGCCTTTATTAGAGTGAACAAAGGTCTTTGTTTCATGTGGAAAATTGGTCTACATTTTATAGGCCTACATTCATAGCTCTATTTTTCAGAACTTTATGAATCACCTTGTATGTACGATTACATAACCGACTTTAGTAAATTTAAGGAAACGCAGCTTCCACCCAAAGATGCTTTTGATTCACATTTAAACAACAGTTACATTATGGACGAGGATTATTGTTACGCTCATACCATTCGGGAAGCTACTAATTGCACTATTAGCCATGGTAGGTTTCTACCACAGCCTGTAGGTTTTAGTCGATGTTGCATTGCTAGCTAACTGCTTCGAACATTTTACAACTATTTGTATGAGTCACTATCGTTAAGACCCCTGCCGTTTTTACATGTTATCCGGGTTAAGGTGAGAGAGCGCTCTGCCCACAACAGGAACTATGCTAGAGTTACTTACCATGCATAATTTATTTAGGAAAGGGATACAGTTTGTGTTTCCATTATTCCTAAATGGTATTCTAACGAAAGAAATCCTCTCTTACCTAATTTTGATCGTACAAATCAACTACTTACATTGTTTACTACGACACACCAAACGTATACGCCTATTGGTTTAGTAAACCGTTACCCTATTCAGACTTTAAGCGGTTAACTGAAGAGGAGCTGACATCCTTAGATGTATTGAGTTTGCGTGAGGATTGCACAACTAGATACCCGTTACAGGTCGACTTGAAATATGCAAACACATTACACGACGTGCACCCTGATTTTCCATTAGCTGCTGAAAACACTGAAATAACGTGTATCATGTTGTCACCATTTAATATGAATTGGTTTCACCTACTAACGCCTCATCTTGTAAACTTGACCCTCATTCAGGTCCACACAAGGATTACACTTTCTATCACAAGACTAATGTATTATCTGAAGCTAGGAATTATTTATCAAAAGGGTAAAGTTTACGAAATGAGCATGTCTTAAGCCTGTTATTCATTACTATACTAACAAGAGAAAGGATGGTACAATGGAGTCCGAGAAAAACATGTATAAATTATTTTGTTAACAGGATTTTTGGTACGAGCATGGAGAATGTGAGGAAACGAATAAATATTAAACTTACTGTAGACGAGCCTAAGGCCTGAAGGTTGTTGAATTTAACCTCCTTGGATTATTTCAGCGTACGGAGTCCCGACTTGGTTATGTTTAATATGTACTTGTACAAAGTTACGGTGACCCTAGATAGACCTGTGTACGTAGGGTTCTGTGTATTGGAACAATCTAAGTTTGTAATGTTTAATTTTCACTTTAAATTTTATGAAGTAACGGTACAGGGATAAGTGTCGTCTTCTCTTGTCCAATACAATAGCCTTATTTATGACGTCTAAATACCAGACGTTATATGCAGATATGAAAACTTCTTCACATTTGATCGACACCAGCAACTACTCTAGTGACCATTTTTTGTTTAATGAACACAACAGGAAATTATTGGGGTCCTTTACTGGCGAGATAAGTGGAAAACCTATTTCTGAATTTGTTGGTCTGAGGACCTTTTTATTTGAATGTTGTGGAGCTGTTAAGTAAGTGGGGAAGAGCATTCAAAGGAATGTCTTGAACGATGTTGTGATGCACGAAGACTACTTGACTTGTTTGCATGAACAAACCACCTTTTCCTACAAACAAGTTTTCTTTCATAGTTTTAAAATCGAATTGTTCACAGCTTACAAAAAAGGTAGGGCATGTTTGTTATGAAATGAAACGTTTTCTTTTATGTGCCGGAATAGGGATCCTTCCATATTTTCATTATACTCCGAGAGCACTCCTTTAATTCTTAGCATTCGTGATTTCTGTACATACGTAAGTTATCTGACCATGAAAAGGTCTCTTTGTAAATAGGTAGGCTGAGTTGATGTAATGAAATCGTGATAAGGAAGTGTGAGTCTTGTCTCAAATTGTTAACACATTATTGAATAAGTGGTTTCCATTAAGAATTGCATTCAGTTAAACAGGCTGACAGCGACAGCCGGGTCGTTCTACTGTCTGCTTTCTTCAAAGGATATAGAGGTTAGATGATGGATTTAACAAGACGGAAAGCCAAAGGTGCTAGATGGGTTAAATAAATATGGATGTAAACCTATTTACGTTGTCTTTTGGACTTATATGTCTTACTGCCTAAGTGGGGAATCGAACCCACGACCTTTGAAATCAAGGGCCAAGATCCTACTGTCCTGTTTAAGAAGGTATGGAGAAGCGGGATAGTGTGCCGAAGGTGATACAAATTGCAATAGCTTCCTATTGTTGAAAATGAACGAAAATAAGTTTCTTTCAGTAAAATAGGATTATTAATCATACTGACTCCCTTAAACTAGTCTAGGACACCTTTATCATGTGTTTGACCTTTAACTCTACGTTTTGAAGTGCCTAGACACAGTTGGTTGTAGGACTGTAGGTATACATATTCTGCACGATCTGAAACCAAAACCAACGCCATTTTGTGGCTCTTATGTATCGGGTCATCCTCTGGGCGCTGCCATTTTGGAACTCGATTTTCTAGGATCATCCTCTGGGCACCACCATCTTGCCCCGTGGGGTCACTTCCGTTTGGTCACATGACCTGTGATGCCACTTCTGTTTTACCCCTAGTACTATCTACTGGTTTCATAGCATCAATGTAGACACTTAATCCTTAGATTGAATTGAATTGAATTTCTTGCCAAGAGTCCTGGCCATATGCTGTACGCTCTAAAACAATCCTTAGATTGATAACAACTCAACAATTAGCAAACAAACAATTTACAACTTTAGAAAGAGTTTACGATCACAATTAACATGCAACTGTGCATTGTCAACAATTTCGGTGCAAGAGCTCTCTCTTTGCTGACGTGCAACAATACTTGAGCACACGGTAAATAACATTAGCCATTTTAAATTGTTTCGGAGTAGAAGACAAAAATGAAACGATTCTGGTTTTTGTGTAAATCTTAGAGATTAAATAAAACAAAATCATGTGAGGTCTCATGCCCTCAAAATTGGATGCTGCCATATGTTAAAATTTATATTTCCTAAATGTGGGCTACCTAAACTCACTTCAATTGTTTCCAAATAGAAAGCCACGCACAACTATTAATTTGTTGCATTAAACACTATGACTGCTATCTATGAAAAGGAGTGCTATCTATTACTTAGTGTAACAATCAGTAACAAACAAAAGAAAAACAATTTCACTGTGTATAATAACACTAACGGACTTATACTTCGTGACAAAAAATACAAATGCAAACCTGCTACAAGAAATAAAAAGACAGAAAAAAAATGTGAAGTTGGATTCAGTACAAAACTGAAAAAGTAAGAAGCAGCGATTGGGGAAGGGATGTAACTGTCCAGATCTGACTAAAAGGTTTTTCAGTATGCATTTAAATTTCAGTTCACTGTGTAATTGCCATGTGTTTATATGGTATTAAATGTTTTATTTTTTATTTTCAGTTTTCTTTTTTATTGCCTTCTTACTGTGTTTATATTATTATTATTAACAAGATGTATTATCTTTTTCATTTTTATTATTATGTCATTACGTCAAGATGGACACTCCCACAGCAGAAATCCGCTTCGGTAAATACAATGATTTAGTGATGAAACTGGCTTTTAAGTGCGAATGTGAGGTGAGTGGAACATTATTAATGGATACAGATGCCTTAGAGCTAATGAGATTATCCGTAATACAACTGGTTTTTTTACAGTTGTATGCGTTTTTTTAGAACATTTCTTCATGTGAGTTGCTAGCATGATTTCGAGGTGTGTTCAGAAATTTACGACTTCTACAAAGAGGGTGACGTGCGTTCGGAAAATTAATGTGTATGCATTCGGAAAATTAAGAGACATTACAAACAAATTAAAGTGAATTCGGAAAAAGTAAGCCAAATGTCTTTCGGAAGAGGGCATACATATATGCTAACAGAAGTTATGCAGAACATGTGTGTTCGAAAAGATAAGCTACAAATAAAACGTGTAATCTGGATATTCTACAGGTATTTTGTACAGAAATTGGTACAAGATATGTTTCTCTTATTATGTCACTTTGTTGTGAATGCCAAGATACGATTGGAAAATAAAACTGCACAGCAGATTGTTCAAACAGCAAGGGAAAATATCATTTTTACAAATGTTACGTAATTTCAGCAGCAACTTGAAAGGCAAAAGGAAAGGAAAAAACTGTGTGGAAATGAAAAGGACGCAGTAAAAAAATCGAACTGAAACTAAAAGCAATAACAAAGAAGGAGAACATGTTAGTGATATCGAAAACTAGAGTAATATCCTGAAGATGATCCAGTGGAAGAAATTGGAGTAAGTGAAAAAGAAATATGAGAGTAATGAGTGATAAAGAATCAGGAACACAAGTCAAAAATACAGTTGAAGTTAAGAAGAATTAAAAAAAAAACACAAAACGAGGAAAATACACAAATAAAAGACGATTTCAACACGTTGAATGCACTTGTTGGAAAAGCGGGTGCTAAAATGGATCAAATGATTATAAAATATGACAAGCTAACAGTCACTCATTAGTTACAAGAAGAACTAAACGAATTAAAAATGGAAAATAATGAAATAAAAGAGCAAATAAAGATTATTGAAGAATAGTATAATTGAGTCAAAACAAAATGTAAGTTCAAACGTGGAACTAAAAATGTAGCAAACTGTAATAAACACCAAGCAGAAAGAACAGTATGACAAAAACAGAAATTTATAAATAAACCAATTTGACAGGCCTCTAAATGAAGACGTAAAGGACCTGATTCCAATATTTGCAGAGCTCTGCAATGTCTAATGTTTCAGACATGACCCAAAAAAGCTGCGAATAGAATTCGTTCATTTCTTTCATTATTCTTCTCTCATTAGCCATTCAGAGGATATTGGCCTGTATACACATCACCATTTGACACATTTTTGGTCTATGATGCAACCATTACGTTCTGTATTCTCTACTTTTAAATTGTATTATAATGGTAGTAGATTTGTTTCGGTTACTATTTAGAGGTCATCCTCTTGCTATCTTCCAAATGAGATACGATACGGAAAAAAGGAAATTAGAAAGTTGGATGCAAGGAGACAATGCAACCAACAAAATATTCAAAATCGGATAATAAATGAAATAGTTATGATGATGTTTAAAAACTAACTCTGAACATGCTGGCTGCACTGTAGTGAAGCCAACTGCCCATAACCCATAACTGCCTGAAAGAACTTTCAGACCCTTTTTTTCAGAGTCCGTATGGTACTTGGGTCGGT
>JAHWFP010034151.1:0-18799 GCA_023313725.1 Lithobius niger | reverse complement strand
GCACAAGCCATTATAATTAAGATAAATGGATATAATTAGACTTAGATGAAAGTAGAGATATATCTTTTCCAACAAGCTTAATTAAAATACATTCGTTAATCATAATAACTGCCACCGGATCATGTTAAGGTGTGACTCAGAGAGTATTGAAGTAAGCATGGAGCTACAACACAGGTAAACACTTGTAGCTTATCTCCTAATTAGGATAAACCGTTTTTATTACCCGTGTTGAAATATACATTTCGCCCCCTTTCATATAATCATAAGTACATCCAATTATCATAATTAAAACTGACACCACATCATTTTAAAGATGTAACCTACGATGAAGTGCAGAAGAAAGCATGGAGCAGCATCATAGATAAACAGTTGAGGTAGCTTACCTCCTAATTACGATAAACCGTTCTATTTACCCAAATTGGAAAAGATACGTCTCCACCTTTCATCTAAGCCTAATTACATCCATTTATCTTAATTAGAACGGCTACTGAAACAGTTTAAAGATGTAATTTGCGGTAAATAGATGCAAAAAGCACACCCTACAGTGTAGATAAACTCCAAAATACCAGTATTACCTGGTTGATTTTGGTTTCCATTGCCTGATGAAAATATAATTACCTTTTTTAAAGCATTCTCTTCTCCTAATGCTGTTTTATCTAGAGAAATTAAATCGAAGATATCCTTCCATGTGCTACCTACTGCGCATCCTACTGCGCAGCCTCCTCATAAATAAACCGAAGCAGAGCGCAATTGCTCACCTTTTTGGACCTCACAGTGCCTAGATGGCGACATGAGGGGAGGAGGGTGGGAAGCAAGGTAATGCATATTTTCATCAGGCAATAGAAACCAAACTCAACCAGGTAATACTGGTATTTTGGAGTTTCTAGTTGCCATGAAAATATAGATTACCTTTTTTAAAGCATTCCTTAGACTTTGTCACGGCGGTGGGCGCCATATGACTAAGCACCCTCAGGTAGCGACCGGTTCCCTACACAGAAACGTTAGTGTGAAAAGGGGAAGTTGCATCAGAGAACGCGTTGGGCGGCTACAAAGGGCCCAATGCGAAAGAGTCCGTCTGCATGATATGAAATATCCCGAAGGTAATGGTAAGTGAAAACAGTGGGACTGCGCCAAGATGCTGCTTGCATGATGTCAGAGATTGGAATGTTGCTGTAGTGTGCCTATGAAGCTGAGATGGCACGAAGTTCATGCGCAGTGACAAGAATACCTTCAGTTGCACAGTTAATATCGAGAGCATCGTAGGCTTGAACAATGAGAGTTTTCAGCCACGTTGCAATCATTCTAGTGGAGGTAGTGCCAGTTCTACGGTTGAAGGGTATAAACAGTTGAGTTCGGTCCCTACGGATTGGTTTGGATGCTTTGAGATAAAAACGGACAGCTCGCTCCGGACAAAGTGCTCTTTACTGTTCATCACCCAGAATGTTGGATAAAGAAGGGATGATGAAAGGTCGTGTTTGTTCGCTAGGTTTCTGCGTTTTTGCCCGAAATGAAGCATGTGGAGTAAGGGTAACGCTGGAGTAGTTGTCCAGGAAGAAGCAATCAGAGGCTGTTGCGGACAAAGCTTGGGAGTTCTCCGCAACGCAAGCATGCGGCCAAAGCAACAAGGAACACAGTTTTCCTGATAAGATGGCTAAGCTGACAGGTCCCCATGGGTTCATAGGGGGGAGCGAGTAATGCGGAGAGGACGATAGAGAGGTCCCAGTCGGGAAACTGTCGTCGAAGTTGTGGTCTATCAAGGTGGAAAGAGTGAATAAGGGAAGAAGGTTATGTTTGCCTGCGGCCTTAACTGCATTTAGGGCCGATCGATAAACAAGGATTGTAGATCCTTTCAAACTGTTCTTGAAGAGCGAAGTTAGGAATCGGAGCAGGTCAGCCGTAGGGGGATCGACTGGATTGATCTGTTCCTTGATACACCAATGAAACCAGCTTTTCCTATGGCTGTCGTAAATTTTGTTGGTAGAGGATCTGACGGTGCGAGAGGCAAAGCGAATGGCCTCGTCTTCAAAAAGGCCTGTTACTCGGAGAAGCTGGACGATAGTAGCCACCCGTGAAGTCAAAGCGCTTGAGGGTTCGGATGAAGGATCGATTTCCTGGCTTGGGATAACAAGTTCGGTGTGAGAGGCAATGTCCTCGGAAGGTCGACGAGCAGGCTCAAGAGCAGAGGGAACCATGCTGCCACGGGCCAATCCGGGGCAATGAGGATGAATCGGCTGTTCGAGTTGGCAATTTTGCGGAGAACCAAGGGTAACAGGCGTGGGGGAGGGAATGCGTAAGCGAACAGGTGATTCCAATCGAGTATGAGAGCATCTGTTGCCCATGCTCGAGAATCGGGAATCGGGCTGACGAAGTGGGGAAGTCTGGCATTGAACCCCGTGGCGAATAGGTCTAACATTGGATGACCACAGGTAGTGAACAGAGCGTTGCAAACAGCGGAGTGAAGTGTCCATCTACCGGTCGGTGGTGTAGGCGAGAAAGGGAATCGGCGATTATATTCAAGTTGCCGGATATATGAAGAGGAAGCAGACAAATTTGGTGTTGAACGCAAAACTGGAAGATTTGGAACGTAAGATGATGGAGGGACCAAGAACGGGTCCCGCCGCCCTTCCTTATATACGCAACCGCAGTTGTGTTGTCGATGTGAGCTTGAACTATGCGTGCGGTGACATAGTGCTGGAAATCTTGGAGACTGTTGAGGACTGCTCGTAGTTCCAAGAGGTTGATATGTTCGGTTGGTTCGGTCTCCCATGTGTTGGAGATGGTCATGCTGCCGATGTGGCCCCCACATCCCACAAGGGACGCATCTGTGAACGGATGAACTTGGGAGATTGGTTCGTGAAGGGGAACCAAGGCAGTGAGGTTCGTGGCATCGAGCCACCAGTTGATTGTGTCGAATGGAAAAGAGGGATCGATCTTTTGAGGTGGCAGAAGTAATGCTTTCTGGGGATTGCCCCATTGCAGTAATCGGTAGTGGTGAAGCGGACGTGCCATCCACCTGCCGTAGGGGACTAGATCTGCAAAGGAATCGATGATACCCACGATTGATGCAAGATCCCAGAAGGTGTGGAGAGGTTGATGGAAGAACAAGCGAAGAGCTAAGAGATGGTTGCTGATACGTTCCAGTGATGGCATTACGGATACTCGAATGAGAGTGAAGAATACCCCTAGGAACACGAAGGACTGAGCTGGTTGCAGTCTTGATTTCGGGAAATTGATGCCCAGGCCTAATCGGTGAAAAAGAGACACGACGATTTGGACGTTGGTGGTGAGGTTTGCAGGGCTGGGATGGGGAACGAGACAGTTGACGAGAAAAACATGAATTCGAATGCCTTGTTGGTGGAGATGAGCAAGGACGGGTCATAGCACGAGGGTAAATATCCGAGGAGCT
Organism: Lithobius niger; assembly: GCA_023313725.1. Classification (NCBI taxonomy): domain Eukaryota; kingdom Metazoa; phylum Arthropoda; class Chilopoda; order Lithobiomorpha; family Lithobiidae; genus Lithobius; species Lithobius niger. Next base: position 15,393 of record JAHWFP010034151.1, on the reverse strand, counting down.
GCGTTCAAACCGAACGGGAGGCAGAGAAATTTGTAAACAGCTCCATTGTGAAGAAACCGAAATAGGTGGCGGACAGAGACATGAAGGGGAATGTGAAGGTATGCGTCTGGCAAATCCAGTGAAATTGTCGAATCCCCTAGAAGTAATGATTCCCGAATGGAGGAGACTGTTTCCATCTGAAAATGAGGATTTATAATGAACCGATTGAGGGGACGCAGATTGAAGATAAAGCGAGAGCCGCCGGTTTTCTTGTCGCAAAGAAAAATGTTGCTGTAAAAGCCGGGGCTGATGGGTGGTGGTACTAGCCGAACCACGGCTGTGTGAAGTAATAAAAGAATTTCTGTGCGAAGAGGAATCGGGGCGTATGGTTCCGATTCCCATGGCGAGTTTTGGAGTGGAGGAGGAACCACGAATCTTGGTTTGTAGCCGTCCAAAATAATGGAGAGGATGACTGGATCCGTGGTTATTGATTGCCAAGCTTAGGCGTAGAAACGAAGCCGACCCCCCCCCCCCCACAACTTGTGGAGGAGGAGGAGGAACGTCAATAGGAGTTGAGATTTCGAGTACGGGATCTGGAAGGTGATTGCCGTTGTCAGCGATCAGGGGTAGAGGATCGACCCAGGGATCATGCGCGCCCCGGCCCTGGCACCGTTGTGGAAAGGGGGACGATGAACGTGGGACGTGTGCTGGTGGAACTGTTGGTTCCTTGCTCGTTCCCCAGTCTTCCTTGGAAGGATCACTGTGGGATGGAACCGAAGGACGGCAACGGCGAAGGGAACAGCCCTTGTTGGGACGTGGCTTGCGAGAAACATCTAAATGAGCCGCAACTTTAGGTATAAGGCCACGGAACGGGCATTCGGACTCATGAATTGGTTGGTTGCGCTAAAGTGCCACGAATGTTAGGGGACGTATTAAGGGCAACTTCACGTAGAAGTAACGTCGAGTTAAAAAGGGTCCGCGTGAACCAATTCATCGCATGATAGGTTGCAAAACAGCTTTTCTTAAAAACCTGGTTAATGAGGAACCCCAGTTGCTTGGTGTCCTCAGGTGGATCAGTGTAAAGGCGTTCGCAGAGAGCGTTGGCAGCCGTGTTCAGTACATCTGCTTGTGAGGCAGCGTGGAGGCCAAGACGAAGAAGGCGGTCGTTGCTACGGAGGATATAAATGGGAACCGCACCCCGACGAAGGAATAAAGCTGAACCAAAGTCGAGTTTAGCGTCCGCTGTGAGAAACTCCGATTCAGGGTATGTGTCGAAGTTACGTGGGTTAGCAGTTCCATCTCCAATGGGGCGAAAGAAAAAGGTTTCACGACCGGGTCTGGGAGATGGTGGTTCCTTATCCAATTCAAGGGGTGATCCGTTAGCCAAGAGAATACCAACATTGCGTAGCAGGGTAGTGAGTAACGTAGCTGATTGTCCTAGTAATGGGGGTTGATGAGGAAGTTGGTCGTGGAGACCAAATCCATAGCCTGTAGCAAGTCCCCGGTTCTTGCCAATGGGATCGCAAACATTCTTAGGCTTGTACAGGAATGAATCAGGAACTATGCCTTCGACTGTTTTGAGTAATCGGGTAACGGGATGTCAGTAGGATCGGGGTCTCCTAGGAACGGTGGTTCCTGATCCGGAAGGAACAGTCAGCTGAGTAGTAAGAATCGTGTACACTACCGCCGTGAGGCGGGAACCATGAACGTGATCGGGAACCGGCACGGGAGGAACTGCTGGTAACGGCGGATCGATTACCCTATGAGAGGGACCGGCGTCGTCGGTATATGACATTCATGGCACTTTAGCAACCCAAGCTGAGGTGTAGTCGGAGACTGGAGGTGTCTTTCACTTAAAGGTGTGAAGAGAAGAAACCATGAGGCTGTGAACTTGTGAGCTCGAAAGCAGACCGCTAGTGTGTGGCAGAACCGATCGAGCACTGTGAGAGGAACGAGAAGACAAGTCAAGCAGTAGTAAGGGAACGGAGGATGCTTTAACAGCCACTTTACATGCTTTAACTTAAAGCTTAAGTCTGGCGTATGATTCCTTCACTCAAGTAAGTTCTTCACTAAGGGAACGTAAGTCACGAGCAGGAAGAGGCTGGCTACCGGGAACCGGCGAAGATGATACTGTGTTCACAGGAGGAGGGGGAACCGAAGGTTCAGAAAGGAACGGGCTCCCCGGTGGTAATTGAAAATTGAGCGGTTCAGGTTCTGCTGTGAGTTCTAAAACCTCAACATGAGTTGGGTCCGGTTGCGAAAAGGGAACCGGAGATGAAGAATGAGGATGACGGGTCGAAGACCCTTCCTTAGGAGTGCCTCTAACCCTAGGCGTGGTGGAGACTGGGTACGGGGAACCGGAAACCGAGGATCGATTGCCGCGTAATCGGGAACCGTGGTTCCTTCCCGGAGCGATGTTTACAGCATCGTTGTAGTGAAGAAAAGGTGAGCAATTGCGCTCCGCTTCGGTTCATATATGAGGAGGCTGCACAGTAGGATGCGCAGTAGGTAGCACACGGAAGGATATTTTCGATTTAATTTCTCTTGATAAAACAGCATTAGGAGAAGAGAATGCTTAGGAAAAGTAATGTATATATTCACGGCAACTAGAAACCTCCGTAGCTTAGCTCCAAATTACTATAAATTGCCTATAAATACTACAAAATATACTTCTCCATTTTTCACCTAAGCCTACTTACGTCTATTTATTTTAATTAGAACGGCTAATGGAGCATTTTAAAGATGTAACTTGTGGTAAATAGACGCAAAATGCACATCACTACAACGTAGATAAACTGCCGCTGCTTAGCTCCTAATTACAATAAATCATTCTAATTATCCATGAAGGAAAATATACATCGATACCTGAGATCTAAGTCTAAACACATCCATTTATCTTAATTAGAACTGCTACTGCATCACTTTAAAGATGTAAGAATTGAACAAAAACGTAGTGTTACAGCATAGAAAAAGAGCCACATTAACTCATAATTACGAACACACTGCACTACATTTACAGATTTGACCTGGTGTTTGCTAGTTACTAGTCATTGCCAACGAACTCTCGTTTTTGGCACTAATGCAAATCTGCCTCTACCTTATAAGCATATTTTAAAAATATGAAAAATACTTAAATGTTGCCACCATTTTGGCCGCCATCTTGGATATCTTGTCGTGTGGAGTCCTGGCACCTTTTTAGAGCATTTTTTTGAATTCGGCAGGCCTTAAAACCTAAGAATTGACACTAAACTTGCATACATTAGTATAATTTTGAATTTTTTTATTGTATGGCGCCCCTTTTAAAAGCAAAATGGCGGCCATGTTGGTTTTTGAACTTGTTCAGGCGGGTACCCCTTCCTAAAAGTTTGTCATGGGTGTGGACATGAAGTATACCAAAGATGGTGTTATCCTCACAAAGTGCAGTTTTTTTTTGCTTACACCTAGGAGTAACAAGCAATATCAGATAAAGAGTGCGGATAGAACGTAGTCTGTCATTTAAAACACGATTTTCTACAAAAGAAGATTGGTAGTCTATTTAAAATAATAAATCACTAAACTTTATTCTCGCAACATTGCTTTATTCTCCAAATGTTGCGGAACAAGTAATTGTAGAAAAGTGTACAACACTTTTAATTGCAGTGTTAGACCATTGGAAAAAAAAATGACAGCTGATGTAAACAGACTGCTGTGTGAGTTGGTGAGGAAAAAGACACTCATTCCATTCCCTTGTGAAACTACGTACGTACAAATTCATCAGTGAATGCTAATAAAAGCCTCCGAAATCTGACATGGCAACAAACCAATGGAAATTTACAAAAACTGAGCAATAAAAGCGAAACTGAGGAAATGCAACAAACCTTTCACGGTGCAACACTCAACTTTAATGACAGCTGCAATGTTATGAATTTTCATTAACCTTATTGTCATTTTCATTTTTATGTAATAGGTTTTACATAACTTTAATGATGGTTGAAACGTTATTATTAATATTCATTAACCTCATTATCGTTTTCATTTTAAAATTTATGTACCTCAATCTTTTTCATTTATGTATTTATGTAATAGGTTTTGAATTACTTTATTGATGGTTGCAATGTTATGAATTCTCATTAACCTCATCATCTTTTTCATGTTTGTATTTATGTAATAGGTTTTGCATTACTTTATTGACGGTTGCAATGTTATGAATTTTCATTAACCTCATCATCTTTTTCATTTTTGTATTTATGTAAGAGGTTTTGCATTACTTTATTGATGGTTGCAATCATCTTTTTCATTTCTGTATTTATGTAAGAGGTTTTGCATTACTTTATTGATGGTTGCAATGTTATGAATTTTCATTAACCTCATCATCTTTTTCATTTTCGTATTTATGTAAGAGGTTTTGCATTACTTTATTGATGGTTGCAATGTTATGAATTTTCATTAACCTCATCTTTTTTTTTTATTATTTATGTAGTAGGTTTTACACAAATAAATTAAACTTAGATTGTTCGCAGCATGGAAAAACTACGTCGTTGCACCGGCACAGTACTTCAGTAAAACTGATTTACATATTACTGTAGTGTTGTGTAAAATTTTGTTATAGTGTTAGACCATTGAAAAAAAAATGGCAGCTGATGTAAAAAGACTGCTGTGTGAGTTGGTGAGGAAAAAGACACTCACAGGATTGGAAATTAACACGGGGATTGTCTCGGAGGGGGAGTTTGTTGTTGTATTGAATGCAGCACTCAGAAGAGGCATTTCAGAGCATGATGTGAGGAAATATGGAGTAGACACGAATCCACGACCAGTAGAAGATCAGGAGGAAGATGGCGTTGTTACTCACGTAGAAGATATGTGAAACGGAGAAAAGAGTAAATGGCAGCATGACATGGACAATGAGCGTGGTGCTTGGTGTCAGTTCGTAAACTCTTCTCAACCGGCGGTCAGTGGAGGAAGGAATGCAGATAGTGAAGACGGGGAAGATGAAGATATGGATTAAGGTACTGTTGTACGAAACCGTTTCTGTGCCAAAAAATTGCAGGCCCTTAAAAAGCTATACGGAGGTCCTCTTTAGTCAACGTTGACATGACGAAATCCCTGGTGTTGATTTGTGGTCATGACGGGAAACCGTACCCGACTACACAAATCTATTTTCATGTGGAACAAGTGGTGGGGCAAGAAGACGTGTTTGCGATACGCTCACTCCGTGCAGGTAACATTTTTTAGGTGGTTCTGGAGTCGGTGGCAGCCAAGCGCAAATTAGCATGGGTCAAGCTTGTGATAAACAGCTTTCAAGTGGAGGTGTTTGATCTTCAGGAGCAGCGGCTTGAAGCATGGTTGCACTGGCTCCAACACGGAATGAGCGTTCAAGGTGTGAGTGACGCCATCACCAAATTTGGATCTTTAGACTCACATTATGTTTGAAAAGCTTATTGTGTGCGGGAAAGCAGTGTGCAACACGGGGGGGTGTGTGATCAGTTTTAAGCTGAAGGGGACAAAAACAATACATGTGCCGGACGTTATCCTGGTGAGAAGCATTCCAGCACTTGTAACCATCGTGGTTAGTGCACCATGGTGTCTCCAGAGCATAATCCACAGACATTTCCGGCGCGTCTGCACAGCCATAGCCTGCACAGCCTGCGGGTGGTACCGGGGCCCTCGTGATCTCTGCATGCACTTGCTGGCGGCTTACGGGAAAGTGGATAGTGGCAGGCGTGTTGAGAAGCCCAGTGGCCCATTAAGCGAAAGACAAGGACATCAAGTTATGCAGCAAGCGCGTGTGCCTCTGGGGCCAAGTACCAGCCGACTGAGGGTTCCATCAATTGGGAAGAATGCGTGAGTGAAGAAGATAGGGACAGTGGTTAACTCAGCCAGCGAAAAGATCGAGAAAGAGGTCGAGAAAGAGGTAAACGCCATCTACACAATCAAATTGTGACCATTGAGGTCAATAGGGAAGAGAGTGAGCATTCTAGTGAGATGCTGGCTGTGCAAGACGCATATAACACTCAAGAGATTCAAGATGTTCAGGATATTCGGGAAAGCCAAGCTGTTCAAGAGGATCAGGGAATTTAGGAAGTGCAGGAGAATGAAGAAATGATGGTATAGCAAACAAGTGTGCATTCGTCGGTAAATGACCATGAAACGCAACAGGAAAATTTGGCGAATAATGATTGCCTTTCGGTTAGGCGGGTGGAAAGCTCATCTGACATTCTGCCTAGTGTTGAAGTTAGCCAGGTCTCCCAGAGTGATGATCCATGTGGGACGGGTGGAGGGAGCACCGTGGGTCTAAAATTCGTATCCCAAATTTATTCTATAGCGTCCTGGAACACTTAGGGGCTTGGGGAATAAGATGTGTGAGGTAGAAAAGTTAATGCAGTATACAGAGATTTTAGGTGTACAGGAAATGATCAGTACCAATAATCTGGAAGCATCATCATTTTAGCGGATTTTGTGATGTCAGGTGGGAAGGTTGGGATCTTCTTAAAATGGTCGGTCCCTCTTGTTGTTGTTCAGGTCCAAGAGTGTCTTCTTGGGGTTGACACTACCGAGGTTAAAGTCTGGATGCTTGGGTGGTGGGTCAGCCTTTGTATCGTTCATGCTACTGCAAGTCCTTCTGTTCGGCAGTGGGTTTCCTGCTTCAGGCAGTTCTCTCCCCCATTTTTTGTAGATGGAAACTTTAACACTCATCATCATAACTGGGGCTCCACTCGAATAAGCACTGGTGGCCGCAGATTGGCTAGTGCGCTCGATGAGCTTGAACTAGAAATTGTCCAAGACAGTCTCCAACCTTTGCGTGATGGCAATGAGGGGTAGTTCAAGAATCCGTTTTAGATGTTTTGTGTGCTCTCGAGGCCTAGCCTGGCTTTTCAGTTTTGAGGTCTCTGACGATCAAAGGGGCAGCGACCACTTCCCTGTGGTCCTGCGCCCTGTCGTTAGGTAATGGCTTACTTCAGATAAGGTCCGGAAGCACTCGTTTGTGGATAATGGGATATTTGGGAGTTGGATAGCGACACGTGAGGAAGTCCCGAGCCAATAGACTTTCTGGCACCAAGGCTCGTCCGGTGTGTACACTTCGGTCTGTACAACTGCTATTCGCGATGGGCGTCAGGCGTACAGGAAGTGGAGATGGCGCCCATGTGAGGAGACGTGGCTAACGTATCGCGGTATTACACAAGAGTCTGCTCTCATAATCAAGGTGGAAAAGAAGGGGTTCCCTGAAAGGTTGTGCCTCCAGGTTGGGCCTGCAGGGACCCTTGGGATGGCTTGGCGTGTTTTAAGTCGGCGCTCTGGCATACTCTCTCAATCGTGGATTTACGTCACCAGTGGTTCTGATCACACTGTTCTTCGCGCTGAGGCAATGTCGGATGCGTTTAATGATCGCTTTGCTAGCGTATATGCTTTACTTTCTGGATCGCGTCCACCAGACGCACAATTAGACGCCCATAGTTTGTGTGGAAGAACACACCCACCAGTTCTTACCTTTTAGCTCCCACACTAACTAAGAGAAATCCGTTACTCTTTCCTTTCAAACTAATATATTATTAGCTAACGATTAGTTCCTCAAATAACTAATAACTTTATTTTAGGCAGGCAACAATTGTCTTGTCATAACAATGTCAGCCCCACGACAGGACTATTGTAATCTGACTTACACAATGTAACAATCACTTATGACACTTTGTCGTTTCATGCATTAGCTCTGTAGTACTTAATCTACCAACAACTGAACCAATTTTATGTATTGTTCTTAGCTGATTTTCAAGAGCGAACTCGTTTTTGTTTCCTAATAAAAAACAACTTCCTCGTGATTTCCCCATTACGTCACAAAACTTTTTTTTCCCGTTTTCAAGGGAGACGGTTTGAAATACAAAGATGTGTTTCAGTCGCCATCTTTATTCTCCCAACCCTGAATTTCTTGAAAGAATTGGAGATGGAATCTAGTCCATTCCTTGCCTTCAGCAGTTGGAGAGAACTTTGTTATGGACTGGAATAATTCTGAATGCAGAAAACAGAACTTGTTCCCAAACCGTTAAGTGACTCAATACTGGTCTTGGTATGAGGAAAAATGCCAGTTAAACCCCAATGTTCGTCGAGGATTTAACAACAAGAAACGAGAGTAACGTCTTGAGGAAAAACGTTTCGAGTTCGCTCCCTTGGAATCTTTGCTTGGTTGAATCTTCCTTTCCCACGAACTGTGTAAAGCTGTGTGGACTTGCTTCTTGCTTTACTGCATTAACAGGGAATAAACCGCTTTTCCACCACAAAGTTGTTGCTGCAAGTTTATACACTCCTAACAGGGTATCCTTGACCGATCCACGTTGTAATTAGAATATTCAAGTACGGACTTCTGGGGATTGTGCTCTGGGTGGAACTGCGGGTTTACAGGATCTCAACTTAACCAACAAATGCGGACTGTGGCACTAAAGAGCCCGTTGATCGTAACCACGTGCTGCATACTGGGGTACTTTCCCACAGTTTGCAATGCTATCACCGAGCTACCCTGGGAGGGGGCTGAATTCGTTGCTGCATTATCAAAGTGCAAGGACAGGAGTGCTCCTGGCATTGACGGCGTGTCTTACAGGGACTTACGAAATCTTGTGCCTGAAGCTGCTTGAGATGTTCTTGGGCTTTTCCGTGCTCTGCTGGATGGCGGACAGGTGTCGGAGTCCTGGCTGTTTACTATTCTTGTCCTTGTTCATAAGACAGGGTCTGTCAGATCTGATATTCTGAATTACCGTCCAGTTGCTCTATTGTCTAACATCACGAAGGTTTATGAGCGAATGTTAATCAAGAGATTAGAGTGGCGTCTAGAGTACTATGACTATTTGGCCCCTGTTCAATTCGGGTACAGGGCCAACAGAAGTGCACAAGATGCGGTTCTGTTTTTTCTCTCTGGAATCAGGGAAGCCTGGGCTCATGGGTGTGTCGTAGTTCCCATCTTTTTGCCATCTCATTGTTAGACTACCATCTTCCATTCCTTTGTCCAATGTGCGGGCATTTTATGTCCTATCAGGCTGCGGCCAATGATTGTCTTAGGGTAGTTTCAGGGTGTCTGAGCTCGACTCTGGTGCAAGTTCTCTGAGTCAAGTGCAACGAACCACCTTTGCACGTTCGCTCTGAAGAGATGTTGGTGTCCCTTTGTTTGCGAAATCTCAGCAGAGGGCCTTCTGATCATGTCGGCAGGGTTGTCAGGGATTACTGTCGTTTGGGTCCGAGAGCGCGGGAAAACCTTGGTGTTGTGGGGACTGGCTCAACTCTTCTGCAGCATCTCTCGTTTTGTGACCCTCTTGGCGTTATCATCCCTCGGCTCGTGAGTCCGTGGACCTGGTGTCCGGAACTAGCTGGTATTTTTTGTCCCAAGGCATGTGCAGTGTGTGATCTATTGTGACGCCTCCTTCTGTCGCACGACATGGACTAGAGGTATTGGGGTGGGTATTCCGGCTTTGCTGTTCGTTAGGCGGATGCTCAGCGCAGTTGGTTCAAGTGCCATCTGTGAGCTGGTAGCCATTAGTGCTGTGTCGGTTTCATTTTTTACGAATCAGTTTGGTTTCGGTTTCGATTTCGGTTTTGTTGTTCAAATGATAAAAAGACATTTTTAAGTCACTAAAATGCCCCCACATCCACGAGCGATGCTATGGTGACGTTTTCGCACGTTCATCAGTTTTGATTGATTGTACTGTCCAAGAACGCTGACTTCCAACACAGCCTTGCGTAAAATGTTGGAGTTACTGTTTTTTTGAAAATGCTTTATTTTTTACATTGTAATCCGAAAAACGCGTACTTATAATTTTTATTGGCATTTGTTTAATAATCTAGTTGAAAATAAAACTTCAACATAGTGATTGATGCACCATTCCTGGTGAATTATTCGTGAGTAGTGGTCTGTAATCTGCTGCGTTGACCAAGGAACCTACAGATTGCAAAATATGTAAACAACCACGTTACATTTGGAGAAATATTTAACAATCCTACTTACCTAAAATACCTTGAGCGATTATGTGTGGTGCTTTTGATTTTTGCTTAACATTACAAACGTTGGCACAGTGTTGTTCAATTGAGCATTCACGAAGTGGCAGTCACCATTACTGTCACCATTTTGGACGAAGCCGTCGATTGGTTTGTTTGTGATATTGTTTTAATTATTAAAGACAACGATTAGTTTTTATGGTTAAACATCCCTGCAAAGACACACACTGCTTTAAAAAAAAAACGGTTTTTAAAAAAACGTGCAATTTGGTTTATTAGTAAAAACCGAAACCGCGGTTCGATTTCGGTTACCGATACAGCACTAGTTGCCATCTCTATTGCCCTAGACATTGCTCTTGATCAAGCGCTGCCTCAGTTGCTATTGTACTGACTCCATTCTGCTTTGCACGCAGTCGAGGGGTCCATTGGTAATTTAGATCTCCGGGACCCTGCTGTTTTCGCGGAAAGCTCTGGTTAGTCCGGCAGTCTGGTGGTGATGTGGTGCTCCGGTGGGAAAGCTCGTGTGGGTGTTTCAGGAAATGTTCTTGCTGATGGGCTCACTATAGAGGCGGTGGGCAATGCTAACATGGATGTGTTGCTGACTACCTCGGTTCACGCGAAACACACGGCGGTATGTGCATGGTTCCTTCAGACGTGGGAGACGGAATGGGAAGGGGCGTCCACTGGTCGTATTTTATTTCAGTTTCAGCGGAGATGTAGACAGGCCTGTACTTGATGCTCTGCTGCTGTGAAAGTGCTGTCCAGGATTCGTACTGGTCACTCCCTGCGTCTTGCACATCAGCACAGGCTCGGCTGGGTCAGCTCGCCTCTGTGCCGCATGTGCGGTGTTGAGGAGTCTGTGGAGTATTCTTCTTTGCTGCCGGGCTCTGGTGGTGCAGAGGAGAGTTGTAACTGGGTGGAGTGCTGACCACCTGACGCTTCAGAGTTTGTTGTCCTTGGACAGTGCCCGTTCAGGAGGCTCCTTGATGTTGCAGATTTTTGCGGGTCGCTAGAGTACCGTTGTGAGAAATTATTTTAGCCTTTAGCTTTGTGGTTTTATCTCTGGTGTGCTCCCACCTTGCCGACCTGGGTTAAAGTTCTTTGCCCAATTGGCCTGCACAACGGGAAGAGGTTCATGTGTCATCTTTGTACTTTGGTGATCGGTTTTTTTTGTGTTGTTGCTAGTGTGGCCATACTGGAGAGGGCAACGTGAGTGCGAGTGACGTGAGGATGATGTGTGATGTGAGCAACGGAAGTGACGTAGATGATGCGAGTGTAACAGAGCCAGCAATGTACGTGTTGCAAGTACTGCGTAGTGGTGATTACCTCACTAAGGATATCGATATGAGAGCCTGTTTGTACTAGATGGATGTTGTGGACAGTAGGTATAGTCTGGGTTGTTAAGTTTGAGATTTTGTTTTACGAATTTGGTTTATGATTTAGTTTGTGTAATAGGGAGCGTGACCTCGGGCAGAGTCCCTGAATAAACAAATAGAAATTGGGATCTCTCAATCGTGCTATCCAGGGATAATAGATCTCGTCCTTCGCTTCACTATAGCCCGTAGTTACGGGGTTCAAAACACCATTGTCACAAAACCATTATTGCTATTGTTAACTGAGGGAGGAGATGTTGAAATCGGTAAATAAGCCTGAGAGGAGGATGGAGAGGAGGAGGTTGCGAATGGTCAAGAGGGTAAGGAGCAGTGTGGACAATCAGGAAAGGGCACATGAAACACATGACCAGCCACACTCTTAAATCAAATATTCTGTCAAGGTTGTCATGGCACGGTGCGTGGTATGTCTGGTCACATCATGTGTGAAATCGATACAAGTTATGCAATAATTTGTATGTAACGTTTATGGATATCACACTTTTCGTTATGTTCCATTTTTTTGGGTACCAATCCATAAAAACAGTAAATTAAAGAAACTTACCAGAAATATGGTGGATTTTTCCTCTCCCCACTCTTTGTTTTTTTGGCGTGGCCAAGGCAGCCAAAATTTCTTTTCGCTTTTGTTTTGCCAAACCATTCCTTGGTTTGCAAACGTCCCTGCATCCAAAATTTCCACCAACCATTTCATCAATTTTTTTGGCTTTCGTGGCACTGTAAAAAAAAAGGGCAATTTTTAAAGAATTTTTGTCAAATTTGGTCAATTTGGTCAATTTTGTCATGTTGTAGCATTTTTTGTTATACACTCACTGAATTCTCATTATTTTTGTTATATGCTCACTGGATTTTGTATGACTGTATGTTTAGGAAAGGATAACGTTCACAGTATTGTCCGGTTTGGGTGAATTTAATGACAAAGGAATTCTGATGCACAAAATTCACGATTTTGAAGATAAAATTATTCTTACCTAAACTATTTTAGGAGACATCCATCTGTCACAACCCCATGTATCCATAATCTATTTGGGTGAATTTAATGACAAGGGAGTTCTGATGCACAGAATTCACGATTTTGAAGATAAAATTATTCTTACCTAAACTATTTTAGGAGACATCCATCTAGCAGAACCCCATCTATCCATCTATCTATTTGGGTGAATTTAATGACAAGGGAGTTCTGATGCACAGAATTCACGATTTCGAAACTATTTTAGGAGACATCCATAGTAGGGTAAAATGCGATATTGAGTCAGCTATATACCCCCCACTTCTGGTCACGTGATAAAAGTGGGGGTAATGATGCACTTCCGGTCACCTGATGAAAAGTGGGGGGGCGTCCTTCATCGATCTGGAGGACTACCTTTTTTCCGGCTTTCATCGATCTGGAGGAGTGTTACTACGATGCCTCTTCCGGAACCCTGATAAAAGTGGGGGTAGGGTAAAATACGAGTCAGCTATATACCCCCCCCATTTCTGGTCACCTAATAAAAGTGGGGGTAATGATGCACTTCCGGTCACCTGATGAAAAGTGGGGGGTAATGGCGTACTTCCATTTTTCATCAATCTGGAGGAGGGTGGAAAAGTGCTTTTTACTACCTTTTTTCCCGGCTTTCGTCGATCTGGAGGAGGGTTGCTACGACACCACTTCCGGTCACCTGATAAAAGTGGGGGTAATGATGCACTTCCGGTCACCTGATGAAAAGTGGGGTTCTGGAGGGCTACCTTTTTTTCCCGGCTTTCGTCGATCTGGAGGAGGGTTGCTACGATACCACTTCCGCTCACCTGATAAAAGTGGGGGGGTAATGATGCACTTCTGCTCGCCTGATAAAAAGTGCGGGTCTGGAGGAGGGTAAACCTTTTTTTGGTTGTTTCTTCGTCAAGATTGTGGACGGTGGAAAAGTGCCTACCCTTCATTCGTTTTTGTCGATCTGGACCTTCTATTACGTCAGTCACGAGATTAAAGTGGGGGTAACTTCCGGAGGCTTCCGGAGGAAAATGCAGGATGTCAATCTAGAAGATGGCGCCTTTTTCGTCAATCTAGAGGGAACTTTTATTTGTACCCCGCATATTTTTTAGATTCACCTAGGGAAGAAAGGGAATTGTAGGGATATGAAAAATTTTAATATAATAAAGTAATGAAAAGTTTTCTTTCGAGAAAAAGAAAAATGATTTCAAAATCGTCGTTTACGTGTACGTATTGTGGAAACGTCTACGCAATTCGACAAGAATTGATCCATCATCTTCCCAACCATCGATCCGATCTTCGACGAGAGTGTTTACTCTTCGAAAACGAGTTGAAAGATATTGAAGGTGAAGTAACTTGCAAGTTGGTGCATGATGATACGCATCGAATTTATTTCCGCAAAATCGAATATCTCGATTCATCCCTAGCGCTCAATTTACTGTATTGTCCGCTCAAATTTCTTATTACGACTTGCTTAGATCAACTGACCAATTGTAAATTTCAACTGTGTTTAGAAGCAGATTTTAGCAGGGATTGCAACACAGTGCGAGTTTATTTCTGGTCCCTCTATTCAGCTATTTACAACGAATCTGACATTTCGGAAATCTTGGAAGATGCTTGCAAAAAGATACAACAGTCCGTCGAAACTTTCGAAGAAAAAGGTAGTGGTTGGCGCTTTTTGAAAGTTCGGGGTATAACCATAAAAGTGGCAAAAATCGATCTTTTTGCTTTAGTTCTTTCTTACCCTTGCCGAGTACATTACGCAAGAAAAGCGAAGTTATAGTGAATGTGGAAAATTCTGACGAAAAATGCTTTCTGTATTCAGTTTTAGCCGCTAAAATGAAGTGCTACGAAACCGAGGTTAAATATTACGAACCATTTTTGAATATCGTAGACCATTCCATGTTGACGTTCCCCGTGAGTCTACGGCAAATTGATTCCTTCGAACGAGTCAACAATTTGTCCATTAACATAATTTCTTACAAGGGATCGATAGGATTACACCCGGTGAGAGTGAACAAAAATATGGAAGAAGAAGTAATTGACCTGTTGCTAATAGCCGACGAAAAAGGAAATACTCATTACTGCGCCATCCTCGATATTGATAGGGTACTCCGATTTCGAGGTGTTGGTAGTAACAGTAAATTTTACTGCCGTAACTGCTTCGCGGCCTTTGGCAAAGAACAATTCATGATGGAGCACACCAGTAAATGTGTGAGATTGAATAGGGCACAAGTACTCACTTTCTTACCACCCGGCGCCAACACGTTAAAATTCCTACACTATGATAGACGCAATCCTCATCCTCGGGTAATTTATGCAGATTTCGAATGTATGCTCAGACCCGTGCAAACTAGTAGCACCGATCCATCCTCGAGTTCGTCTACTGAAGTCAGTTTGCATTTGCCTACTAGTTTTGGCTACGTCGTTGTTGGTCCAGAAAATGAAATCGTGAGTCAAAAATTCTACCTCGGCGAGGACGCGGTGGATAAGTTTTACGAATGTATGAATAGCGAAATTAAAAAGTTTGCCACGATTATCTCACGACCGAAACATCTGATGATGACTGCCGACGATGAAATTCGGTTCTCGAAAACCGATACTTGTTACTACTGCAACAAAGTCATCGTCTCCTATAAAGTGAGAGATCACTGCCACTTTACGGGAAAGTTCAGAGGTGCTTCTCACGTAAAATGCAATCTGGAAGCTAGGACAATAAATACTATCCCGGTCATCTTCCATAACTTGGAAGGCTACGATATGCATCTACTGATTTCTGCGACGGAAAACTTCCCTTAGGGAGTAGACGTTCTTGCTAGAAACACCGAGCGTTTCATGAGTATGACCATTACGCTGTATTTTTCCTTCGCTGGAAAGGACCTTTCGGTAAGGTTGCGATTTTTAGACAGTTATAGTTTCATATCTTCCTCGCTCGAAACTTTGGCTAAAAACCACAAGAAAGATCGACCCTTCCCCATCTTAAAAACTGCTCTTGATTCGGTAGACTGGTTCGCACCAGGAGCGATAAAGGAAGAAATCTTGGATTTATTGACGCAAAGGTCACTACCCGTACGAGTACGTGCAGTCTATGGATGTATTTGAAGACCA
>JAHWFP010034150.1:0-16767 GCA_023313725.1 Lithobius niger | reverse complement strand
TGATTTGGAAAAGTATGCACGGGAAAAATAATCTAAAAGGACGACGTATTTAAATCTTAAAAATGGTTTTGTATATAACTGACTTAATGCATGGAAAAAACTGACCTGTAGACCTGGTTTTAAAACGGTGACAAACATTCGTGTTTGTGAAGCACGGAGGTGCGTAGATCGAACGAGCAAACGAGCGATTTCCGCGTAAAGTAAACCTTTTTAATGTGTGTCTCGCTTTGCTCTATCAATCTTTCATCTCTCACCTCACGTAAGAGATTACATCTGACGTTCTGCACATGTTTCTCCAAGTGAGGAATCATCGGAAAGTGAAGTGATAAGACGCCCGTGGAAAAATCTGTACTAAACAGGACGTGTAGAATAATATACTTAAAATAAGTAAAACAAGACAACCCATATAAAGTGTATACTAACACAAATTACAAGTGATGTGCGGTTCTTGGTGGTTATATTGATTCAGTCTTGTTTCTGAGTTAATATTTGCGCTGATTGAGTGAACGACGCGAACGAAAATCAGCGTTTGTCATCAGAAACAACGTTTTCCTGATAAATTGCTTGATCTTTTTGCTTGACTCGTCGGACGTAAAAAAAAATACTATTGACCTTATCTTGAGATAACCAATATCGCATGCTGCACTCTTACAATTTGCTTGATTATTTTTTATTTGGAAGGTCTGTCTGTTTCATAAGTTCTGCAGCAAAAAATCTCCTCGAGCGCAGCGAGACGACGCGGAATGAGCGAGCGAAGCTAGCGACTCCGCTAGTCTACACAATTAAAATCATATGATGTGCGTGCGTGCGTGTGTGTTTGTACCTCTACTCCTCCTGAAACCAAATCACCTACAAAGATGGGAGAAGGACCTAACGAAAGATAATTAAATTTCGCTTTTAATAGGCCTATTTTCATCGCTGCAACTTGATTTTATGACCCTCAAACAAGCGAAAGAACCTGAAAAAGTAACGTCAAAGTTTTTTTTCAAACCCTGATGGTGTTTGTTAATGACGTCGTAGTTTTTTCATGTAAATCTTCTCGAGCAAAGAGAGATGATCTGGAAAATAATGCACGGACGACGTATTTTGCAACACACCACATATATATCTTAAAAATTGGTTTCATACTAACTGACTTGATGAAGGGAAAAATCAAAACAATCCAGTTGGTTTTAAAAGTGTGTCAAACATTCGTGTTTCTGAAGCACGGAGGTGCGTGGATTGAACGAGCAAAGCGAGCAAAGCTTTGCTTTATCAATCTTTCATCTCTTACCTTCGTAGGAGATTACATCTGACGTGCTGCAGATGTTTCTCCAGGTAAGGGATTATCAGAAAGAAAACTGATAAGACCCCCATGGAAAAATCTGTACTGAGCAGGACGTAAAGAACAATATTCTTAAAATAAGTAAAACAAGAAAACACACATAAGTGTATACTAACACAATTTACAAGTGATGTGCTGTTGTTGGTGGTTACATTGATTCAGTCACGTTTCTGAGGAAATGTTTGCGCTGTCTGAGTGAGCGAAGCGAACGAAAATCAGCATTAAACATCAGAAAAAGCGCTTTTCTGATAAATTGCTTGATATTTTTGCTTTACTCCTTGGATGTAAAAAAATAATATTGACCTTCTCTTGAGATAACTGATATCGCATACTACACTCTTATAGTTTGCTTGATCGTTTTTCATGTGGAAGATCTGTCAGTATCATAAGTGTTGCAGCAAGAAATCTCTTAGTGGACAGCGAGACGAGGCGGAATGAGCGAGCGAGCATGCGACTCCGCTAGTCTACATCATAAGGACGTATGATGTGCGTGCGTGTTTGTGTGTTTGTACCTCTACTCCTCTAGAACCAAAGCACCAACAAAGATGGAGTAGAACCAAACGAAAGATAATTAAATTGCGCTCAGTATAGGCATATTGTCATTGCTGTAACTTGATATTATGACCCTCAAATAAGCGAAAGTACCTGAAAAAAAAAAGTCGAAGTTTTTTAAAACCATCATGATGTTGTTCATGACGTCATAGTTTGTTCATGCCCGGGTTAAAATTCGTGACAAACGAATCTTGAAGCTAATAATTACGAAAAGGATGCACGGAAAAATAGCTCAAAAGGACGACGTATTTTGCAACATACCACAGATAGATCTTGAAATTGCTTTTGTAACTGACTCGATGCATGGAAAAATCAACCCGTAGACGTAAACGTGCAAACAAACCAATCGTATGTTTGGAATGATGCAGATGAAATGTAGATGTGCTGAGGAATGTGACGAACGAACTGTGAGCAACATTTGTAATTAGTTTGCGTCGTAATAATCAGTACAATAATCAGTACGTAGAAATTACATGAAGCATGGATCGTCTTGAAGTTATTAGTTACGGACTGAGATGATCTGGAGAAGTATCCACGCAAAAATAACCTAAAAGGATGACGTATTTTGCAACATAACAATACAGATATTAAAATTGGTTTTATAATAACTGACTTGATGCATGGAAAAATTAAAACAATAGATTTGGTTATAAAACGGTGCCAAACATTCGCGTTTCTGAAGCACGGAGGTACGTGGATTGAACGAGCAAAGCGAGCGACTTCCACGCAAACTAAACTTTTCAATATGTGTCTCGCTTTGCTCTATTAATCTTTCATCTCTCATCTTCGTAGGAGATCTGACGTTCTGCAGATGTTTCTCCAAGTGAGGGATCATCAGAAAGTGAAGTGATAAAACGCCCATGGAAAGCAAGAAAACCTAAATAAAGTGTATACTAACACAAATTACAAGTGATGTGTGGTTCTTGGTGGTTACATTGATTCAGGTACGCTTCTCAGGAAATGTTTGCGCTGATTGAGTGAGCGAAGCGAACGAAAATCAGCGTTTGTCATCAGAAAAAGCGCTTTTCTAATAAATTGCTTGATCTGTTTGCTTGACTCCTTGGACGTGAAAAAATAATATTGACCTTCTTTCGAGATAACTGATATCGTATGCTACACTCTTATAATTTGCTTGATAGTTCTTTTATGTGGAGGTCTGTCTGTATCATAAGTGTTGCGGCAATAAATCTCCTCGAGTGTAGCGAGACGATGCGGAATGAGCGAACGAAGGGAGCGATTCCGCTGGTCTACATCATTAAGAACGTACTAGCGGAGTTGCTCGCTTCGCTCGCTCATTCCGCGTCGTCTCGCTACGCACGAGGAGATTTCTTGCTGCAACACTTATAATACAGACGGACCTTCCACATAAAAAACGATCAAGCAAATTATAAGCGTAGTATGCGATATTGGTCATCTCGAGAGAAGGTGAATATTATTTTTTTACGTCCATGGAGGCAAGCAAAAATATCAAGCAATTTATCAGAAAAGCGTTGTTGCTGATGACAAACGCTGATTTTCTTTCGCTTCGCTCACTCAATCAGCGCAGACATTTCCTCTGAAACGTGACTGAATCAATGTAACCACCAAGAACCGCACATCAATTGGAATTTGTGCTAGTATACACTTTATATGGGTTTTCGTGTGTTACTTATTTTAAGAATATTGTACTTTAAGTCCTGCTCAATACAGATTTTTCCATCACTTCACTTTCTGATGATCCCTCACTTGGAGAAACATTCGCAGAACGTCAGATGCAATCTCATACGAAGGTGAGAGATGAAAGATTGCGAATCCAAAGCGAGCCACACATTCAAAAGGGTTACTTTACGTGCAAATCGCTCGCTATGCTCGTCCTATCCACGCACCTCCGTGATTCAGAAACACGAATGTTTGACACCGTTTTAAAACCAAATCAATTGTTTTGATTTTTCCCTGCTTCAGGTCAGTTAGTATAAAACCAATTTTAGGATGTGTATGTGTTGCGTTGCAAAATACGTCGTCCATGCACCCTTTTCCAGATCATCTCTCTTTGCTCGAGGAGGTTTGCGTGAACAAACTATGACGTTACGAACAAACACCATCAGGGTTAAAAATAACGTTTACGTTAGTTTTTCAGGTTCTTTCGCTTATTTGAGGGTGATAATATCAAGTTACAGCGATGAAAATAGACCTATTAAAAGCGTAATTTAATTATCTTTCGTTTGGTCCGCGTGCGTGCGTGCGTGTTTGTACCTCTACTCCTCCGGAACCAAAGCACCTACAAAGATGGGAGTAGGACCAAACGAAAGATAATTAAATTTCGCTTTTAATAGGCCTATTTTCATCGCTATAACTTGATATTATCACCCTCAAATAAGCGAAAGAACCTGAAAAAGTAACGTCAAAGTTTTTTTAACCCTCTTCATGTTTGTTCATGACGTCATAGTTTGTTCATGAAAACCTCCTCGAGCGAAGAGACATAATCTGGAAAAGGGTGCACGGACGACGTATTTTGCAACACACCACATCTTAAAATTGGCTAAACTGAATAGATACAGGATAAAATCAAAACTATAGATTTGGTTTTAAAACGATGTCAAACATTCGTGTTTCTGAAGCACGGAGGTCCGTGGATTGAACGAGCAAAGCGAGCGATTTCCACTAAAGTAAACCTTTTCAATGTGTGTCTCGCTTTGCTCTATCAATCTTTCCTCTCTCACCTTCGTAGGAGATTATATTTGACGTTCTGCAGATGTTTCTCCAAGTTAGGGATCATGAGAAAGTGAAGTGATAAGACGCCCATGGAAAAATCTGTACTGAGCAGGACGTAAAGAACAATATTCTTAAAATAAGTGAAACAAGAAAACCCATATAACGCGTATACAACACAAATTGCAAATGATGTGCGGTTCTTGGTGGTTACATTGATTCAGTCAAGTATCTGAGGAAATGTTTGCGCTGACTGAGTGAGCGAAGCGAACGAAAATCAGCGTTTGTCATCAGAAACAGCGCTTTTCTGATAAATTGCTTGATCTTAACTTTTTGCGTGAATTCTTGGACGTAAACAAATAATATTGACCTTCTGTCGAGATAATCGATATCTCCTACTACACTATTATAATTTGCTTGATCGTTTTTATGTGGAAGGTCTGTCTGTATCATAAGTGTTGCAGCAAGAAATCTCCTCGAGCGCAGCGAGACGACGAGGAATGAGCGAGCGAAGCGAGCGACTCCGCTAGTTTTAATTATGTAGATGATGTGCGTGTGTGATTGTTTGTGTGTTTGTACCTCTACTTCTCTGGAACCAAAGCAGGTACAAAGATGGTAGGAAGATCAAACGAAAGATAACAACTAAATTGCGCTCAATTACGGCTATTTTCATCGATGTAACTTGATATTATGAGCCTCAAATAAGCGAAAGAACCTGAAAAACTAACGTCAAGTTTTTTTTAACCCTCGTGATGTTTGTTCATGACGTCAGAGTTTGTTCATGAAAACTTCCTCCAGCGAAGCGAAATTATCTGGATAAAGATGCACGGAAAAAATAACCTAAAAGGACGACGTATTCTGCAACACACCACAAATGTATCTTAAAATTGGTTTTGTATTAAGTAACTTGAAGCATGGAAAAATCAAAACAATAGATTTGGTTTTAAAACGGTGTTAAACAGTCGGAGATGCGTGGATTAAACGAGCAAAGCGAGTAATTTCTACGTTAACTAAACCTTTTCAATATGTGTTTCGCTTTGCTCTATCTAGACACACGCTAGTGTGTCGCCGCCAAGTAACAGTAGATCATCCCATTGTAGACATCCAATTGTTAAAAACTGATTGTTAATGATAAAAAGGCGGCTGACTAGCAGACATGTGTCTGTTAACTGTAAGCAACTGAAAGCATATTTTAGCATGTTGAGTATAAATCCCAATGCGACAGAAATGTTTCAAATTGTGGAAAATGTAAGGGGAAGGGTCAGAGATTTAAAAAAACTAAAATTTAAAGGATGAGTGTCCACCAATCATAGAGAAAAAGATGCGTCAATAACGTTGTTTTTATGTTACTGTCTAGTTAGCTAGCTAGCTAGCTAGCTGACTAGCCAATAAGATTTTTCCCATATTAAATCCCATAGACTTTTTGCTCATGGCTAGCGCAAAATTGCGAAGGCCTACGTACCTGAATTTTTGCACACGGATGCTTGGTGATCTGAGGATGGTCCTTTTGTTGGTTTGGGGGTTGTAGGGGTCAGGACAAATGCGTGGGAGGGTTTTGAAATTTGCCACCGGCGAATTAAAATTTTGTTTCTTTTCCAAGTTGCAACCAAAGATTTTAAGCAACAATGGCTTGAACAATCAAGACTGGTCCTTAGATTTATTTTAATGCCCTTTTCGGCGAAGGAAAGCCCAGCTGAAACAATACGCAACAATGTAAAAACCCATTGTTGCCGGGAAAGCCCGCACTTTCATCTGAAGGCGGGAAAAGTGCGGGCATTCCCTAGGGAATGCCCGGGGTTTGAAAAACAGCTTATTTTAACAAAACAAAACAAAAAACACGTTCGAATAAGCAAAGCACTACATTACAATGCCGTTACATTTACAAAAGATTACGTAATGATTGTAAAATGGTTACAGTTTTTAATCACCAAATGTTTGACCGGGTTTTCATTTGTATACACTCCGGCCTGATACATTTGCTACGACGTTCAAAATACCGATGATATTTTCTTGCAAACCACGGCTACTTTTCTTGTACTGTTGTAAGGATTTCAAGTTACGGTGGCCAGCTGTTAGCACAATGAGCTGCTCTTCTACGTTGGGTCGATACAAAGTTGTTGCTGACACAAATGTTGTGATTGCTTAATTAGCCATCCAACTTAGCAATTGGCATCTGTTGCAACATTTTTGATGATGTTGCCCGAAACATTTTTACCCACGGGGTGGTTGTAATGCAAAATGTAATTACTGTATTTCTTTGGGGCAAAAATACACCACCTTAGTATTTGCATGTTCGGGCTAATAATTTTGATACAGTCTGTGCACGTTGCCAGGACAACGAGAAGGATTGTCAGAAAGAGAAAATGCTTTGACTCTCTTTGGTTGCACTTTTATATGGTTTAAATAAATAAGCACAAATTCATGTAAATTATTATAAAGTAAAAAGGAAAACAAGCCAAACAGCAAAAATAATACACTAGAATTAACGTAGTACAGTAAGCCACCTTGGAGTGGCATGACCCGAATTCAAACTAGCAACCGAATTCGTCCTTAGATCACATAACTGTACTGCTTGTTTTTTTCCTTCCTTTCATATGTTTTTAACCCACGTTGATTTATTTTTGAAGCGTTTAATATGTATTCAAGGTATTCTCGCCCATTTTCATTTGACCTGCCAAAAGTTTGTTGTCTTTATGTTAAAGTTCTGTCCTCATTTTTACCACGCAACGCACAAACATGCACATCGAAAAGCACAAACACGGAATACGATAAGGTATTTTGATCATCAGTAGCCTACCAAGAATTTTAGTTCCCCGCAACACGTTCAACTATTTTCGAATCTTTACCATAATGTAAAACAATGGCCCGTTATTTCAAGAACGTAACAACACCACGTTCTTTCAGCGGCAAAGAACGTCTGCCAACAATAGCGGACAATGGGAACGAGCTCTTCGCCGTAATGGGCATTAAGTCGGATAATGACCGAAAACCTTGTGCATTCCTAAACAATGGCCCTCGGGACGCTGCGCGCCCTCGGGCATTGTTTAGGAATGCCCGCGGTTTTCAGTCATTATCCTTTACGGAAAAGCCTGGACGAACTAAAAACTGAACTGTAGCGAAGGACAAAATAAAGAAACATTAACGTTGCCGTGGATTGCGTAAGAATAAAGGGATGCACGTTAGATGATGGTTACGCAACAATACGAGCATACACGAGCTAATTTTTTTTTTGTTTGTTAATAAACCCCCAAAAAATGCTTCGCGTTCTGCTGTTTTAGTAACAGCTACCTTCGAGGGTTTCTGCATGACTAAATGTGAACTAAATCTTGAAAAATTAAGGGGAAGTTGCAGGGATAAACAAAACAACTGAAGGGGATGCGCTGATTGAGTGAGCGAAGCGAACGAAATCAGCGATTGTTAGTCAGTGTGTGCAAAACTGAGATTGAAGCATCCTAAACAGACGGTGTAACCTTATGTACGTTCACAGTCCTATGAAAGTTGTGATATCCACCCAAAACCAAAACTGATAGAAAAACCCGCTAAGTTTCCAAAAACGGTCGGCGTTTGAATTTAGTGATATCATTCCACCAGGGAAAGGCCGCCAAGGTTAATACTATTAGCCAAGTTAATCGCACCGAATAATACTTAGGACGTTAAATAAAAACTTGAAGATTGCTACCGCTAGTAGCAATCTTCTAGTTTTCATTTAACTTTCGAACTATAGTTAGTAGGTGCGATTAACTTGGCTAATAAGATTAACCTTGGCGGCCTTTCCCTGGTGGAATGATATCACTACCTTCAAAGGCCGACCGTTTTTGGAAACTTGGCGGGTTTTTCTACCAGTTTTGGTTTTGGGTGGATCATTCTTTCATCTCTCACCTTCGTAGGGGATTACTTCAGGAGGAGAAAACGTACAATCGTGCAAACAAACAAATGCAGGTGAAATGTAGATATGCTGAGGAATGTCACGAACGAACTGTGAGGAACATTTGCAATTATTTTGCGTCGAACTAATCAGCACTTCGAAATAATCATTATAATACTCAGTACATAGAAATTACATGAATCATGGATCGTCTTGAAGCTATTAGTTAGGCACTGAGATACGCTGGAGAAGGCTGCGTGCAAAAAATAACCCAAACGGACGACGTATTTTGCAATGGAACACGTACAGATATTAAAATTGGTTATGTATCAAATAACTTGATGCATGGAAACCTGGTTTTAAAAGGGTGCCAAACTTTCGTGTTTCTGAAGCACGGTGGTGTGTGGATTGATCGAGCAGACCGAGCGATTTCCACGTAAACTAAACTTTTTCAATATGTGATTCTCTCTCAATCTTTCATCTCTCACCTTCATAGGGGATTACTTCTGGAGGAGAAGACGTACAAATGTGCAAACAAACAAATCGTATGTTTTGAATAATATAGATGAAATGCAGGCGTGCTTATGAATGTAATGGCCGAACTGTGAGCAATAATTACAATTAGTTTGTGTCGAAATAATCAGTAAATACTTTCGTGATGCTCTTGGAATCAAAGAAATTACTGGAAGGATGGATCGACGCGCACGTTGCTCTTGGATGGCTAGACTGTTGAAATAATTTATGGTTATTATTTGTTTATGCAGTGAAGCGTTACGAAAAAAGTGAACTGCCATCTGACCACTTGCTTGATCGTTTTAGAAGTGGAATGTCTGTCAGCAGCACAAGAGTTGCAGCATGAAAGCTCCTCGAGCGTAGCGACACGACGCGGAGCGACTCCACTAGTATCTTAATCATTAAAAACTTACGGTCGGTATATATATATATGCATATACTAGCGGAGTCGCTCGCTTCGCTCGCTCATTCATTCCGCGTCGTCTCACTACGCTCGAAGAGCTTTCATGCTGCAACTCTCTCTTATGGTGATGATGGACATTCCATATCTAACACGATCAAGAAAATGATCAGAGTGCAGTACGTGTTTTTCGTAAAGGCCGGGGAATAATGAATTTATTGGAGCCATGGCCCATAGCCAAACGCCCTACTATAAAGCAAATTAACTACATGTACATATTGAACCTAGGACCATACACCGTCATCCATCATACCCTGGTGCTACTACGCTGATCTTCGCCACGACACAGTTTCACAAATTCACTACAAAACTATCCTTGCAGCCTTGCAGACGTTAGGCTTCAGTTGATAAACAAATGATAACCATAAACCAGTCCAACTGTCTGGCCACCCAAAAGCTACGTGCGCTTCTTAAGGCGAAACATGCGATTCGTATCCAGTCGGCCTTAGCTTGAAGAAACCATTCCCTTTCTGGCGTGCGCCTAACCTGCCAATGAGCCAGGAGGCGAGGCACGCGATTTGTAGCCCAGTCGGCCTTGGCTTGAAGAAGCCATTCTCTTTCCGGCACGCGATTGTACTCGTATTGAGCCAGGAGGTTAAGCATGCGATTTGTACACAGTCGGTCTTGGCTTGAAGAAGCTATCGCCTTTCTGGCATGCACATAAACAAGCAATGAGCCAAGAGGCGAGACACGGGATTTCTTCTCCAGTCGGCCTTGGCTTGTGGCAGCCTTATACATCCCCGCTGCAAGGCCGTTTCGACGCTGTAGCACGCGAGTTGCTGCATGCTTGAACTAAAATGCTTGGTAATATTATCATTCATACTCCTTGTGCCGTCGCTCTTGGTATAGATTATTTTTTATTCAAATAATTTTTTATTTTTTTTACGTGGGTTTCCTTGTTTCACAAATTTTAAGAATTTTTACTTAAAACCCATCTCCTTCCCCGATACGTGTGATGTTTTGAAACAGCAACCGCATGTCGCCTGTAATTTTTGGCTAATATAAAAAATTTCGTGTAAAGTGAAATCGTGCCTAGAAACTATTCGTTTTTACCGCTATTAGGCTGGACTATTGCTTAGTAGAGCACCAGCTAATAGCACACTATTGATGGAACGTCGATGTTTTACAAATGCAAACGTGGAAACATTTTTGACCCTTTTGTTATCAATATATTTTGTTTAAATAGGCCTAATTTACCATTAATCTTTTCGTAGCTTTATGTAATTTCATTTATAATCGTGCACTTCCGGAAAAAGGCATAAAATTTTGAGAACCTATATTATAGATCAAGAACGACATTTTTGGATATGGTGCCCACTGACGGCACTTCCGGTTTAGCGTCATGAGGTAATCCAAGAGGGCCGCCACATGATTTAACCCTAAAATGTGTTTCTCTGTAACCAATTAACCGATTTTAATGTTTTGTATCTCGTTTGAAAGATAAAATTATAACTAACCAAAATTGTCATATGACACAATAACACAACTCGCGATAATAAACACAAAATATAAGTATTTGAACCTTAAGCTGAAGGTTTTCTTTTCCTTGAACATTATCTGTATTTTATTTAAAACATCACGTTGCCATCGAAACGTATGATGCCTAATTGAAAAACTGCGCATCCTCTTTTAAAGTAATACAACAATGGAATGAACAAGAATTTTAAAACTCAACTGTTGATCATAATGTCATGTCAGGGTGTCACTGCTAGTCAAACACATACCAGAACCTGACAACTAACCCGAAATGGACATGCTTAGCATGCTTAGGAATATCTGAAAGGTGGAGATCTATTCTCGCCATCAATTCTAACCGAAATTGTTTAAATTAGACCGGGACTGTCCTACACCCATTTAAAGGTGAAGAGGTAAAGGCGTAGCGGCGAAATCGTATGGCGATTTTCGAATTCGAAATGCTCTTGCGAGCCCAGCAATAGCCCGAAGTAGACATGCTTAGGATTTTCTGAAAGGTGGGCTCTATTCTTTCCATCAATCCTTACCGAAATTGTTTAACTTAGGTAGGGACTGTACTACGCCCATTTAAAGATGAAAAGGTACTGGTGTAGTGGAGAAAGCGTCCGGTGATTTTCGAATTCGAAATGCTCTTGCGAACCCTGTAATAGCCCGAAATAGATATGTTTTGGATTTTCTGGAAGGTGGGGATACATTCTTTTCAGTCCTAACCAAAGTTGCTTAGCTTAAATACAAATACAAAAATGAGTATTACAATAGCAGTCTGAAATTGAAACTAGCCACTACACCAATTAGAGCTACATCTTTAAATGGGTGTAGGACGGTCCCTATCTAAGCTAAACAATTTCGGTTAAGATTCGTATAAAGAATAGATCCCCACTTTTCAGAAAATCCTAGGCATGACAATTACGGGCTATTAGAGGGCTAGCAAAAGCATTTGCAACACGAAAATCACAATGACAACCAATTGAAAAAAAGGAGAATTAATGGAAATTAAGGGTGATATACTTTAAATACGATTTTGGGGTTCAAGGATTGATTTTATGTAAATATATATATATATCACCAAGAATTGTATGGTGAAGGTCTTTGCTTCACATTATGAGTTTGATTTGTTGAGGTTAAAGCCAAAAAATCGTTTGGAGGGATGGGGTGGGGGGGTAAATCACCTCCTTCTTCCTGGGGAAGGGGGGGGGGGTAACCTGTTACCATAACTATTTTTTTAGTAACCCTTTATGTGCATCCATACCAAATTTCATACTTTCACAGACAGTAAACAATTCAACCCTTAGCCATATCATACACGGCGATAGCCGTGAATATATATGATTGAAGTCCTCTCTCCAGCTAAACTAAAACTATTAATATCTCAGTTATCATCCAATATATTTCGACCAAACTTGGCCAGATAGTAGATAGCAACTTTTCCAAACTTTACACCAACTTTTATGGGATTACGTGCAAGAGTAAACGTAGGGAGCCACACGTAAATTTGAAAACTGTTCACTTGTTGTTGTTCTTGTTCTTGTTCTAGTTCTTGTTCTAGTTCTTGTTCTTGTTCTAGTTCTTGTTCTTGAAAACTCTTGCACCTACCTAAAATTTGAAACATGATCTCAGCCAGAAATTTCCCTGGGCTTCAACCTTACAGGGACCACTTTTCAATTGGTCCATCCATTCCGGAGTTACAGGACTCTAAACGATCATTTTGATTGTTTTACATTGTTTTAACCATTGTATTTAGAGAACAATGCCACTCAGAAAACTCCAGGTTCATTTTTCGTCCACGTATTATGTCTTTGCTAAAAAGTTGATTGTTGAACGGTAAAATGAAATGAAATGAATGAAATGACATAGGGCCTTAGGGCTTCGGGCAGATGACCAGGAGTGGTTAACGCTCGTTAAACCCTTTGAAACCCTTTGAAATAGTGTTTCAGCTAAACGCATATATTTGTAAACCAAACTAAGCTGCGTTGTGCGGCCTCGAAATTGGCAGCTAAGAACGATAGAATTGCGTATTTATTTTGCAGATGCAGGCTTTCAGAGATGAGTTGAATTGTTTCAAAATGGCCAGCAACAATCGACTGCATGCATAAACCTTTGTAGGGTAACGCCGTAGCCGTAAAAAAAGGTATACGGATTACAAACAAAAACGTTAAGTGAGCCGTAAAAAAGGGGGATATATGATTTAATTTTCACTTGATAAAATGAACAAAGATAAAAATTGATGATTTTTAACTGAAATAAGCCTCAGCATGAACTTCTATGTTAAACGTCAAACTTTGAACTCCTATAGTCTCGTCCAGAATTGACATAGACCAACGAAATTCGGTATTTGGGGTCGTGTCGTAACTATTTCACCACATTACAAATTTTAATGACAACAATCAAACCGTTTGGCGTCCACAACATGGCCATTTCTTGTTGTTGTTGTTGTTGGGACTCTTTGTCCTCACCTGGAGACCGAACCACTGAGCCGATT
Organism: Lithobius niger; assembly: GCA_023313725.1. NCBI lineage: Eukaryota > Metazoa > Arthropoda > Chilopoda > Lithobiomorpha > Lithobiidae > Lithobius > Lithobius niger. Next base: position 3,413 of record JAHWFP010034150.1, on the reverse strand, counting down.
TTCAAGTTCTATAGCTTAAAACGTAGGTCTGGACAAGGCCTAGGGCTTTTCGTAGGCTATTTTAACGTAACTACAATATTCTTGACACGGAAAGCCAAATGGGCTAAAACTTTTGCTCCCACCTAGAGATCAAACCAATGAACCGATTTTCAATTTGTGCAGCTTAAAATGTAGGTATTAACACCAACCAGGGCCTTTTGAATCCGATTTTGATGTGACTGCAGTATTCTCGTCGGCAGAGCAATTATTACTGCAGAGCACTGGGCAGAAATCATTAATGTTGCTGTTAGGACTCTGCCCTCGCCTGGAGATCGAACCACAGAACCAATTTTCGAGTGCTATAGCTTAAAACGTAGGTATTGGCAAGGCCTAGGGCCTTTCGCATGCTATTTTAATGTAACTACATTATTCTTGACACAGAAAGCCAAATGGGTTAGAACTTTTGCTCTCACCTAGAGATCGAACCAATGAACCAATTTTCAATTTGTACAGCTCAAAATGTAGGTATTAACACCGATCAGGGCCTTTTGAACACGATTTTGATGTTACTGCAGTATTCGCATCGGCAGAGCAATTATTATTGTAGAGCACTGGGCAGAAATCATTAAGTAGAGTGACAAATTTTTGCTGAAATTTTGCAAAATACATAAATTTGGTAAACAAGTCTTTTTTAAGAGTAAAAATCGAACCAGCCATGGACCCCAATGAAATACCCAAAGTGCCACTAGTACCACCCCCCCCCCCCCCATCCCGCCCCAGAACCTCCTCGTGATGCCTCCCAGGGGTTTGGGCAACAAATTCTTATAGATCAAGCTAAAAACATGAAATTGGGTGCAAAAGTCACTCTTAGCAGTATAAAACGAATCGGCCATGGAAAAGACTCTCTTATAACAGTTATTTTAAGGTGATTACAGTGTTCTTTTCTGTGTTATTCTTGCTAAAACAAGAAAAAAAAATAAGGGATATAAGTATTAAAAAACGCTTAAGCGCATAAAATACGGATGTAAGCCTTAAAAAACTTAAAGCCCTAAAGAAACAGATATTAGAAAAAGACATGTAAGCCATGGGTCGCTGGAGATTCTTTTACACGTATTAGTGCGACGCTGATGGCTTACATGTCTTTTTCTAATATCTGTTTCTTTAGGGCTTTAAGTTTTTTAAGGCTTACATCCGTATTTTATGCGTTTAAGCGTTTTTTAATACTATAAAATGTACAATTGAGAAAATTCCATCTGTTTAGGTGCTGTTGTGCTTTACCAATCATATATTCAAAACGTAAAGCACAACAGCACCTAAACAGATGGCATTTTCTCAATTGTACATTTTATTATTTCAATTAAAAATCATCAATTTTTATCCGTGTTCATTTTAACAAGTGAAAATTTAATCATATATCCCTCTTTTTTACGGCTCACTTGACGTTTTTTTTGTAATATTATATTGAATGATGTGCAGTAATAATTTACCTTGTAATAATTAGGCACGGTACCATCTTTTGAACATTGTTAGGAATTGTTGGAAAGGGCACAAAATTTGGAACAATTCGTACGATAGGGCGTAATGTTTTTTATTAGCTAGTTTGGCTGTTATTCTAATTCAAATGTGATAAAACCTCTTGAAAATCACTTAAAATTTACATTTTATGAGCTGTATCCCCTAACCTATCGATGCTCTATTAATGTGTCATAGGATCTTATTTGTGGCTTACAAAATTATCTTTTCAACAAGCCACAGAAAATCAAAATTGGTCTGCTGGTTACCGAGATACAGCTGTTGACATCAAACTCTATAGTGAATCTGTGTCGGCCATCTTTGATGACGTAATGAGAGCAAACCGGAAGTCATATGTGTGGGCACCATATCCAAAAATGTTCCATTTGCCACAGTAAAAATGTTCTGAAACTGTCATGCTTTTTTTCCAAAAGTGCACGATTTGCCTAAAATTTGGCTCTTAGCCGCTTAGCCATTAAATGCAAGGCTAAATAGGTAGTTTGTGTTTGAAATTTCCGAAATGCAACTCCAACAGTCGTCCCTTAGCGAGCTGCACGTGCCTCATTCTTGAATGACGGCTGTTAGCATTGCCAGCCGTAATCCTACTGATAACACCACGCGCCTCCTACGTGGCGCAACAATTGTGGACCATCCGCACAGCAGAAAGATGTGAATTGAATTTGAATTGAATTTATTTACTTGAGTTCTGCAGACCTGGGAGTCATGCACTCAATCCTATACTTTAAAACTAAAGCCTTAGACCTAACAAACCAATACCCACTGGCCACAATCAACAATTATTAGTCACAAAGGACACACTGCCAACAGGAGCTCCTGCACACAAATATGCGCTGGGTGCTCACCCGCCTCGATGTGGAGCGCAGCAACCGTAGTGGAGGGCAAACAACCGGTAACCACATGCAGACTCCTATTCAGAGCACCCTGAACACTCCCGATCGCCCGCTTAGGTCCGCCAAAAGCGGCAGATGGAAATCAGCACAAGAGCGGACGTAAGAACGATACAGCGCAGAGACTGCCGCTCTACGCACTACAAGCCGGTTGCCAGCAATGGATCTCAAGACCCTCTCATGACTAGCAATGGTCTCCCGAACTGCCACAGCATCCCCCAGCCACGTTAGACGGGGGTCTAGGCAGAATCAGAGGTACCTCACGGACGCAGTCGCTTGTACCACAGCATTACAGACCTTCAGGGAGCCAGCAATGAGTGGACCCCTGGAAAAGATCATAAGCTCCGTTTTTGGTGCCGACAGTGATAGACCCCTAGTGGCCAGAAGAGCTGCCCCCTCCGCTATCGCACATTCAAGCAATCCAAGGAGGTGATGAAGATGTGATATTCCGGAACTAACAATCAACTTCGAAAAATTCGTTTTAACAATGGTCCAAAGGGTTTTTTTCGCTTTTTTCGAGGGGAAAAATGTTACCTAGAACTACGAAAATACGCCTACGCGATATCCGGATTAATTTCCTGTCTTTTGACACCTTTCTCATATTTTTAGCCCTCCTACTTCAAGAGGAGAGGAGGTACATATATATACACACACACACATACACACACACACACACACACACACACACACACACATACACACACACACACAGAGTTGATACGAGCGAAGTCGAGAAGACACGGTTCAGCCGATCGTCTTGAAATAATGACGGTTGGAAAGATCACGAAATGGCGATTCAGATAGTGTATTTGAAGGTTGAAATCCGTCAAGGTTACTCAAAGTTACAGCGAAAAGAGTACTTTCCCTTTCTTTAATAGCATTACCACACTCGTTAACATGTCTGGATGTAATGGCTTGGTGCATTACCAGGAATTCTTTTACCATTTTATTAGTGAATTTGACATTTTTTTTATTTTGAAGCTTGTATTTGTGCCAGTCACTTGAAAAAAAAAC
>JAHWFP010034148.1:0-19987 GCA_023313725.1 Lithobius niger | reverse complement strand
CCCCAGCCCCAGAACTCAATCGTTAGCACAGCTCACAGATCTCAAGCTAGAGACCGGTCACGCCAGTCGGGAGTGGAGACGCCATGTCCGGAGAATGCCATGCCGGGCACGATGGTAGTGGTTCGTATGTTATAGTTTAGCTTTTGAAAGTTCAGTTTAGGACCCCCATATTCTAAATTTTAGTTTAAAAGTTGACTTAAACTCTCTAGCTTGGAGAAAATTATGGTGGAGACGCCTGTAGCGGCATCTTAGGTTCTCTCTCCCCATAACGTCAGAGTGGTTCTCTTACTAAAAACCAACTTTTCCAGTTTAATTTAAATGGATTTTTAAACTTAAACTACTTGACGGTTTGATCTTTGTGGAAGTCAAATTGAAACAAACTGATGCCTAAGTGTAAAATTGCCGGGCTTTTTATTACTTAGAACAGTTCTCGTGGGAACTAAGGGAGGTTGATCTTTTTGTACTTGGAAAACTTAGAAACATAACTGTGGACGGTTGATCATGTAGAAACATACTGTCAGACTTTTATCAGTTGCGGCTGTTGAGTCTTGTGGGTGTCTCCGGGAGCACCTAATATTTCTTTTTCTATTGTGAAAAATTAATTGTTTCTCAAACACAAGCGTTGTTTGTTTGATTTTGTGAAATACTAAGTGTATATTCGAACTTGTAGCTTTTATTTGAATGGTATTCAAAAGCTTTTAGAAGCAAACTATAATGTAAAGTGTTTTCATTCTCTGTTGCAAAAATAAAACCAGGAGTTTTAAGCTTCAGTCGTTTGCTAGACTTGATTAATTGTATTTTAGTGTAAAATTAAATATGTAGCCCATCTTTAGATTTTAGCTAGTAAAACAGTTAAATCCACCGTTGGTGGCAGCGATACCGACAGTTTAAGGTTAGGCCCATTTAACTATGACCGGCGCTCCATCCCCCATGCTGGGACAGTCGCCCACGCTGTGTTGAATAACGTAAAAAGTCGTCATTAACACCAATTAACCTCAAGCTGATACTCCACGTACAGCAGAGAAACCGGGGGCGTTACAAGCACCTAAGCCGTCGTAGCGTCCGCCGTTACAACCCGCAGAAGAGCAAAAAAAGCCGGGGGTGGGGCTCTCCTCACATTTTGGAAGACCTTTTCGTTTTTTGAACTTTTTTGGGGTTGCCTAATCAGTGCTACAGATCCTCGAAGAGCATTTGAAAAGCATTTGTTTAAAGGTTTTTGTTTTTATGGATTTTCTTCATGATCAACACATACGCTAATGTGTCGCCTGCCAAAATGATGAACGATAACACCTATTCAGATAAAATATATACGAGCATGGCACCAACTAGACACGTTGTGTCTTTACAGCTGAAGTAGTTTGGCTGTTTTCAGGCATTTTAGGATAAATAACAATGCGACAGAAAAGGCTGAAACTTCTTTAATCGGGAGACTTTGGTCGCCTGACAACATAAAATTCACTGTTAGTGACACAACTTAACGTTTTTCTTGTTGGAAAAACGATGTGCGTAACGTTGATATTTGCCTAATTACTAACTACTAGTGACGCTTCTTTTGTATCACGAAAATAAATTCTTTCATGCGGTGAATAAAGCTGGATCTTAGCCCATTTTACAGGTATTGCAACGGAGATGTGCCCTTTTCATGAGGCCTCTTCTAATTGGACAAGTGGTTCAGGGGTTAAGAACCTGTAAACGACCAAATTGATCGTTTTACATTGTTTTAAACAGTGTTATTAATTTATGCAACAATGCCAAACTGAACATTAAATAAATCCTTGCGTCTGCAGTATCTAATAAGAAATGATAATTATATGAAAAAACCTGACTGCAGCCTTCAAAATATAACGAAAGCCAACTAAACAAAAAGAAATGGACCAGAAAACTAGATTATTGTTTCCATCTCATAATTACTAAGAAAAAATGGATTTCATAAATTTTGGCCGAAAATATCTATCAACCCCAAAACAAAACTTGTTAAGGATTCCCGCCATACTTTTCGGTAGTGTGAAGTCGTGATATCAAATGCCAAGCTAATCTCACAGACTAAGACTTCAAACATTAAATGAAATAATTAAAAATTGCACATTCAACAATTTTCGTATGTTTCATTTAATCTTTGAACTACTACTCGGTGGGATTAACGAAGTTCCATAATGAATTTAAATTCAAGGGAGTTTATATTCATTAAACAGCTCAAAAATCGAATATATGTCGTAATGGCGACATCCAGCTGGTGAAAAGAAAATCAGTGTTTGTGTTTCTGTTTGATTCGATTTAAGTACGACCCGGCTGCCGTGCCACCCAGGTAAAAATAGTGCCTAAACACAGATTGGAGGCGGACTGGCAGTTGTAGAATACTACTTGGGGGGGGGAACCAATTAACGAAAATGGATATTATTGATCATTAAGGATCAAAGGCTTGTCAGAATTTCCAGACTTCGTGAACTTGCCAGTCTGCTTTTATGTTAGAGCCATTTTGTCGCCACTGTCTTTAAAATTCGAAGTTCAACGTCAATTTTTAACGCATTTCTGATTAAGAGACAGTAATACTGGGTGGCGGTCTATCTGGAAAACCAGGAAAACCGGGAAAATTCAGGGAATTTATCAAGTCTGGAAAAATCAGGGAATTTGAACTTTTTACGGAAAATCTTTTACGTTTAAAGAATAAGTAAATCGGATTTAATTTTTTACTTCTGAAATCTGCACTTTATTACAGTTAAAATTTCATTTCCTTTTTGTTTCATTTCCGATAAAGCGAAAACTCCCTAGGCCTAAGTAATGTGGAACGTTACGTGTTAAGTGAGTTTTTAGTTTTGTTCGGATTGTGGCCTTTTCCTGCTTTTGACCAATATAACAGTTAGGGAGTACAATTATTGATTTAGCAAGGCAAAGTGACTTAGTTATTGCGATTGGAGTGAAATATGAAAAATGTTTTTAGCCCTGTACTGCACCTTCCTTCGACCAAAAAAAATCAGGGAAAAGTGTTAGTATTGATCTGGAAAACTTGGTAAAATCAGGGAATTTCATCATGAGCTTTTGAACGCCACCCTGGTAATAAAAAAAATTAAAATAGTTACTTGTATCGTCATTTAGATTAAATCCAAAAGCCAAAAGGTTGAAAGAAACTACAAAATTTTTGCTATTAAAACTATTGATATCAGGAAAAAAATGGCTGCCACCAAGTTTCCGATACAAAATGCATTCATTTAACTTTCCAGCAAGGAGTTCCGTGAACTGAAGTGACGGCGGTTGTGAGGTGAAAGTGGTGACACTACCAATTGCTTTAATATATACTTTGAATCACAAAAACTTGGTGCCTTAAATAATAGGCCCTAAATGGTTTTGTAATTTAGATTAAACAGTTAGTTCCTTATCGTTCCCTCATATTTTCACCGTTGAACCCATCGAAGTTTTAAACGTAGGACTCTTCAATTTTAATTACATGTCGTTCTACGCTATTTTAACTAACCACTGAATAATCTAAATGCAGCTAAGCGCCTCTTGTTTGATAAATGCAAGTTGCTGTGGTGCCATATACTGGTGCTTTGATTTCTCTATGTACGTATGGTTGGCCGTAGGTATTTTAACAACTTTATCTGATAGTGTGTCTTTAACACTTAATTTAATTACTCGGAGATAAAGCTACAAAAGCCCGAAGAGGTCGTTAAAAAATATTATGGTTCGGCCAAAAGTAAGATACCAAAATAGATAGTATAGTATGTCTGGTAAAAAGCTACATTTTTTATTCTTATTTTATTTTTCGTCGCGTGTCAGCATTTCAGAAATCGTATTTTTTTTACTGTAGGCCATAAGCATATCTCAATAAAACTGGACGAATTAAATTTGCTTACCGTGTTTAGTTTTGCGCTCTTTGATGCTTTAAATAGAAATTTGTGTGCACCAAATTCTTCTACGGAAACGGGTTTCCAGAATGTAAAATTTTTTTCGGGAAGGGACAATCAATTTCAGTCAGCCTATGGCCGTACAACTAGTAAGTACTCAACAAGGTGGTGACGAACACTTCACTTAGCAATAAACAAATAGTTCTTCCACTTTCTTAGTTATGATGACCCTTATTGTGCACGTGTCAAAACGAGTTCACGTGGAGGAGACTGAATCCCTGCCCAAAGTAAGTTACGAAGTGACGATTCATAGAAAAGTTAAAAGTATGAAGCAAGGAGAAAAGAAACGAAGCGATAGGACGACTTGTTTTTTTTTTTTCGTATGAAATGTTGTCTTCTCCTACGAAACATTCACTCAACTTACGAATTTGCCAACTGGGAAAGAGGTACTCAGCAAAGGTGAAATACCGAGTCATTTTTTGCCTCCGGTATAAAAATAATAACGCGCATGTGCAAAGAAAGTTTAATATCTTTAACCAAGAGTGAGATAGGTCTAACTCTTGTTTAACGAATTTCCCGAATGGGGAAAAGAGTCAATGAGCAAATGTGAAATGCCGACTCAGTTATTTCCTCCCGTGTAACAAATAATAACAAGTACACGTGCAACGACACTTCATTTTTTTGTGAATGTTTATATGTTTTTAATGTTAGTTAGGCCAAGCTGAGTCGCTCGCTCCACTCGCTCAAGTGGCATCGTTTCGTTACACTAGAGATTTCTTGTAGAGATTTCTTGTTACAACTTGTACGGTGCTGACAGCCATTCACGGTAAAAATAATCACTTGGAACACTCAAGATATGGAAGCAATGTATAGACAATTATTTAGGATTCTTTTGAGTTTAGGAGAGTGATAAAGAGGCCAAAATTTAGGATTAGGGTGTTTTATTGGCATTTTTAATTTAACAGAATACCCTACTATAATATGTCCTATTTTGACAATATTAAATATTGTACTTGAATAAGTGTACAATGATGATTTTTTTATTTGTTTAAACGTTACAGGGGAGTACACATTTGTCTGCAAGCAGCAAGGTTGTGGGAAAGCATTTCTCACATCTTACAGTTTAAAAATCCATGTCAGAGTCCATACGAAAGAAAAACCCTTTGAATGTGATGTTTCTGGCTGTGAGAAGGCTTTCAACACCTTATACAGGTAAGGAAATACTCATTATGTGTAACTTTTGGGTAAAGTTTTGTAATGTTAAAATAATAAACGGTTGTACTTAACCTCTTAAGCAGTGAGGTTGCAAATTGTAGAATTTTCTTGAAAATTAGGTGCAGTGTGAACTATGCAAACACATAATGTAGAAAGATACTTACAATCAATTATATTGGAAACTTATACTAACAAAATGTGCCACAAACTGTTAGTATATTACTACATACTGGCCAAGTCAGAAGCTGGACTTTCATATAGGCTGTTGCTTCATCTGTAACAACTCTTTGCTCACGTATATGTATGTTCTTACTACTTAGAGTTTATTTAAAAGGGGGGAAAGTTAACATAGGCCATAGACAATTTTAGAGAACTTTCTTGGGCAAAAAATTTTGCCAAACATTTTTATTTTATTTTAGTTTTTTAAAATTTACTGAAAGTGTTAATGGGGTTAACAAGAATACTCTGAAAAGCTGTGCTGGGAATTCGTGAAAAGAATTAAACTGTCATTGCACGCGCACTTATGCTTTGTTACACAGGAGGAAATAACAGGTGTCATTTCACCTATGCTCATTTACTCTATTCCCCCAATTTGAGAAATTCGTCATAATAATTAAACTGTCTGTGCACATGAACACAGACAGTTTAATTATTATGACGAATTTCTCAAATGGGGAAAAGAGTAAATGAGCATAGGTGAAATGACACCTGTTATTTCCTCCTGTGTAGACACTCCAATGTAATCTTAGACATCAGATGAAAACCACAACGACTATACAAACCACACTTTGCATGTAGTAGCACGGGAGTCTGGAAAAGATTTATCAAAAAAAAAATCCAGAATCGGACATGGGGTTGACGAACCATCAGGGTGACAAAATGGACCAATAGTAAGAGCCAAAATCGAAACAACGAGACGGCGAAGCCGTTTCTAATTGTTAAAGGCATCCGATTGTTAAAAGATTGATTGTTGATAATAGTTGTGAGTAACATTGTTTTGGGGTGAACGGCTATGGTCCAAGACCTCATAATAAAATCTTCCAGCTTCACTAGCCGGTCTGTTTGGGGTATACGGCTACGGGCCAGGAACCCTAATAAATTCTCTTCTGGCCTCACTAGCAGACATGTGTCTGTTAACTGTAAGCAACTAACAGCATATTTTGTAAGAATGCAAAATATGCTTTTAGCATATTCTGAATAATATGCTTTTAGCATATTCTGAATAACATGTTTTTTGCAATATCGGTAGAAATCGGGATTGGTATATAATATCCAGAGAGATCGGTAATAAACCAAATTGAAAATATTTTAACATTTCGTCGACCGGTTTTGACATTTGAATACACCATTTTCGACGTTTTTCACCACCTTTCCAATGGTCCAAACCCCAAGTAGCTGGCTCTTATTGTTTACAAATTACAAGGCAAATTTTTACATTTTATTGGGGGCTTTGGTATCGGTAATCGGGTCGAGATTTGGTATCTGCCAGTTTCGTTTAATGATCGGCTCGGGTAGAAAAAAGGTGATCGGCCCAGCCTTAATATTTTTGTCATGTTGAGGTTAAATCCAAACGCGGCCGAAATTCAAACTATGGAAAATGTAAGGGAAAGGTGCAGGGCTAAAGATGAGTATCCACATTCACAGAGAAAAAGTTGCATCAATAACTTTTTCATGATACTCTCCAACTAAGCCGCTAGCTACCTTGGCCGCCTTAGCCTAACATCCAAACAGCAAAGAAAGCAGAGCCCGCTCCATTACGTCGGCAGCGAAAATGACGACTGCCCTGGTTATTTATTATACGTGAGGCAAAAAACTATTCGTCATTTAACCTTTGCTGACTGACTCTTTCCCAGTCGGCAAATTCGTAAGTTGAGTTAATGTTTCAGAGCAAAAGACATTTCATAAGGAAAATAAAATACACGAATCGTCTTACCGCTGCTTTCTTAACTACGAATCTTCTCTTAACTGTCACTGTGAAAACCTGTTTCCGTGAAAGAATTTGGTGCGCACATTATTTCCATTTGAGGCATTAAAGAGCGTAAAACGAAATACAGTAAGCAAATTTAATTTAAATTTAATGTGAGTCTGGGTAAAGGTGCTGGTAAAGGTTGTCTAAAATTCGCAAGTTACGAGGTGAAAACCTTTGAAAATCTTTTGGATTTTGGTTTTGCGTGATCGAACTGTGAGTATAAGTCACAAATTTAATTCGTTCAGTTTTATTGTGATTATGCTTATGACCTCCAGTAATAAATACGATTTCTGAATTGCTAACTCAACAAGAACTAAAAGAAGAAAGAAAAACAAATTTAACTTACCATTCGCCATCGAAATTCACATAACCTGTAAATTTAGCATTCACCGGGGGCGCAGCTCACATATGGTAGAGCGCTCGCTTAGCATTATTGTTAAGATAATGCTTTTCCCTAGAGATAAAAACGTCTAATTGTAGCCAGCCTCTTAACCCAAGTGCGCAAGCGCGCATCCCTCCTATATAAAGGCTATGGTACGAAAGGTCGGCATCTTTCTTTCTCTACAGAAGATTACTCTGCCACAATGGTTACAGTTAAGGCCGCCCCGAAAGCATCTCTTCCAGCTGACTCTTCGGCTGCTACCCCTGACGTTGTCGTCGACCTGCCGCCTAACACTCCCAGTCCGTCGGGCACTTCGACCAAGACCGCCCTTTCCTGCCACGATCAAGCCAATCCATCTTTCTCATCGGCTTCTTCCTTCGAGGCAGCACATTCTCCCGCCTAAAGCTGCTCTCCTCAAATGAAAGGATTCCTTCTCCAGGTCTTTCGGCCCCGCTCACCACCAGCAAAGTTGGAACTGCCATCATAGTCCACGAGCCAGTCAAGATGTCACTACCATTAGACGGGGCAAAACGTCACTTTGGTTTTAGATTGTTCTATATATGAGTAGCAAGGAATCACTTTCTGGACATTACAGATTCCCAGCTAAATACGTTTATAATCGTTGGTAGAAAATTTCTACTACCTGTAAATTAAAATGCATTCAGTTCCTGAGTGCTCAGGAACTGAATGCATTTTAATTTACAGGTAGTATAAATTTTCGTATAGACGATAGAAACCAATTTTAACCCTCCCCAAAATTTAGGTTTTTCTGATGGCCATCTTGAAAAATGGCCGCCCGCTAGACCCAAATGTTAAAGTATGCATGTATCTTGGAAGTTGTTGGTCCTAGGCAAAAAATATTTCTCAATAAAATTGTTCCTAATGAAATTTTCCATATACATCTACTTCGTAGGCGAATACTTGTGTCCTTTTTAAGTTAATTTAAGAGAGATTCAAAGGCAAACATTCAGAAGGTGTTGGTAAACGGTGGGCCGTCAAAATTCTATGTTAATTATCTTTTCTAGTTCCTTTAAAGGCAGTAGTGTGGAATTGATATTTTTCTGGGCCATGAAACAAACGAATCGCGACTGCAAAGGGTTAGTTGACCGGAATTGCGTTTTTCAAGATGGTGGCCAAAACAACAGTGTGTTTTCCAATGAAATTTCATTAATTCGAACAAGGAAATTTGTTGGTTTAATATTTGTTATTTTAGGTTTTCTGTTATTTCCTACTGAAACATCTTACTACATAACATTTCCTATCTTACAAATACAAACATTAATTAAAATGATGTAGGTTACTTTGAACGCCCTATCAGATCAAGCATCGCTATCACATGAATCAATATTATACTGCATCTCTCCTCATCGTCTTCTTCTTCCATGTTCAAGCAGGTTTGCAGTTTGCGGACTGCTGTGCATTTACGGTGGTTCAATATACACGAGCAGTCCAAAGGCCGGCAAGATCGAACGCACTTGCAGGGCATCAGGGACATTACGATGTGTGGAGCTGGAGAACCTTCCATCCATTTCATATGCAAGTGTCCTTTTTGTGTAATCCACCCGTGACCTGAATTTGGGTTTGCACGAAGATTATGCAGAAGACGGACCTCTTCACAGGGTGCTTACTGTCCAGATGTCACAGTTGATACCGCACTTTGTTAACTTTACCAACTTATGCATTGCTGCAGTATAAAAAATTGAAAAAACTGACAACATCATCTGAGTGTCCCCAAGAAGCACCAAAGGTTGGCGAACGCATTCCTACATTTCTGACTTCGCATAATTAGCTTCAGTGACTTAATGTTTCCCTGACCGGCCAGTGCACTTTTGGTATCACATTCCGTCTAAGAATGAAGTTCTAACAGCGCCATGCGCATCTTCTCACCCATAGCTGAAGCAAGTTTAGTTATATAAATAATCTGCCATGAGCCCTTGTGCCCCGCCTAACACGATTTTTGCAAGGAATGTGGTGACTACGAGCAAGACAGATAACGAAAACATCGCTGTCATCCACAATGCACAAAATATTTAGATGGTTTTCTGCCTGCACCATGCTTTGTGTGGAGTAATATCTGAGTATCTGCCTATTCTTGGTTTGGTTTGAGATCGTCTACGTCTTTCCAATCATCCTTTGTAATTTTCAAGCAACGTTCACCAAAAGTGAAAACATAACTTTTTCTCCTTTCTCTTTTCTCGTCTCTCCTGCTCTCAGCAAGGAATATGTTCAGCTTTTCTTTTGTCTCTGTTGATGCTAGTCGTCGCTTCCGGTTTTTGATTGTGTGGTGGTCCGATTACACTGAAGGTGAATTCAAATACCGATGGAACGGATGATTTACTTCGGTTTTCGTTCATTATCACTTACTTCTTTTTACGCAGTACCAAAAGTGTTCCAGTTACACCAAACTAGCAAATTTTCGAATGCTTATACTGGCATTCTTCCTCAGGCTTGGGCAATGAGACTCACACGCACCAACTGTCCTACTTCCACACCGAACGCGATGATTCCAATTCTCCCCCCCCCCTTCTTTTCATCGATGTATCAACTTTCCGGGTTGCTGCTGTCAAGCTCAGCATGTGTCGCTGTTGCAAGAGGGAGAAACTTCTTCCACCTCGTCTCCAGTTTTTCACACAGTTCGGGAGTCACAATTTTATTAATCTGCTTAAATGCAGGGTCTTGGACATTCATAAGTGCCACTGTTTTGTCTTGGCAGTGTTGGATAGCAATTGCCTCCAAAGCACGGAGGTGTGCCTCTTTGTAGGAGTTGGATTTAAGCATCACTCTCGTTCCTTCCCAGTCAATCTCGTGCCTCGTTCTCAGTCTGTGGATGGCAACTGCGCTTCTTTTGTCTCTCTTAGAGGTGGCTTTCGCGTGCTCATTGACCCTTATGCTAACTTTCCTCTTCGTTTCGCCGACATAACCAAGAGGGCAGTCACTACACGGAATCCAATAGGACAGTTGGTGCGTGTGCGTCTCATTGCCCAAGCCTGAGGAAGAATGCCAGTATAAGCATTCGAATATTTGCTAGTTTGGTGTAACTGGAACACTTTTGGTACTGCGTAAAAAGAAGTAAGTGATAATAAACACTGAAGGTGACCACTCCAAGTGATCCACGCCTGATGTGCTTAGCAGATTTTAGTGAGTCTTCTCTGAACACATTGACTTCTACATCCAGTTTACCACATCCATGACCAGCATGTAGCATGGACATGAAAATACACACTTCATGTTGGTCGTATTCGATGTATTCAGAGACGACACAATAAATTCTGCTGACCACCTCAGGCGTAGATCACTTGAAGGGGACACGTTCAGTGTAACCAGACTACCACACCAGATCAAAAACTGGAAGTGACTACTGCCACCAAGAGACAAAAAAAAAAACGCTAACCATATTTCTTGCTGAGAGCTTGAAAGAAGAGAAAAGCAGAACAAAACTTCGAGAAAGAGTTACGTTTGTTACTTTTAGAGAACATTTCTCGAAACTGACGAAGGATGAATGCAAAAAGGGAGACGCTCTCAAATCGAACCAAGAAGGGGCGGATACTCTGATACTACTCCAAGCAAATCATGCTGCTTAAAACCTTCCAAGTCTTTTGTCCATTGCGGATGACACCGATGTTTTCGTCATCTGTCTTGATTAGTCACCACATGCCCAGCAAAATGTTTATTAGGCGGGGCACAAAGGCTTGTGTCAAACTTATTGATGTAACCTAGCCTCAGCTATGTGAGAGGAGATGTACACGGTGCTGTTAGGACTTCATCCTTAGACGGGATGTGATATCGTAAGTGCACTGGGTGAACAGAGAAAATTAATTTACTGAAGATAATTATGCGAAGTCAGAAGTTTAGGAATGCGTCCGCCAACCTTGGTGCATCTTGGAGACTCTTTTATAATGTCTTTGATACCATCCAAGAGTTTTCTTATATTGCAGCAATACAAAAGTTAGTAAAGTTAACGAATTGTGGTACCAACTGTTTCGAGCAAAAGAAGGAAATGTGACATCTGGACAGTTACCATCCTGTGAAGATACACTTCTTCAGTACACTCTTCATGCAAACTATCAACCTGGCATCTGGAGAAGAAGCCTAGAAAGTTTGCCTGATGTGGCTAACCCAAATTTATTTCACAGGTGGATTACACAAGATGACACTTTTATATCAAATGGATGGAAGGCTCTCTAGTCTCCAGTCCCACAGGCCGTAATGCTCCTGATGACCTGCAAGTGCGTTCGAGCTTGCCGGTATTTAGACTATTCGTGTATATTGAACCACCTTAAATGCACAGCTGTCCGCTAACTGCAAACCTGTTTTAACATGGAAGAAGATGACGATGAGGAAAAGAAGCAGTATAATATTGATTCATGTAATAGTGATGCTTGATCTGTTATGGCATTCAATGTGACCTATATCATTTTAATTAATGTTTGTATTTAGCAACATAGGAAATGTTACGTAGTAAGATGTTCCAGTAGGAAACAACAGAAAAACCTAAAATAACAAATATTAAACCAACAAATGTCCTTGTTCGAATTAATGAAATTTCATTGGAAAACATACACTGTTGTTTTGGCTGCCATGTTAAAAAACGCTGTTCCGGTCAACAAACCCTTTGAGTTTGTATTTACTTTGTGTTTCCTGGCTCAGAAAAACATCTTAAAATATAACTGTGTTTAAAGACACTAGAAAAGATAATTAACGCAGATTTATGATGGGCCACCATTGACCGACACCTTCTGAATGTTTTCCTTTAAATTTCTCTCCAAATTAACTTCAAAACCAAAAATGTTCACCAAGGAAGTAGTCAAATGGAAAATGTCACTAGGAACAATTTTACCGAGAAATATTTTTCACCTAGGACCGACAATTTCTTAGATACAGGCATACTTTAACGTTTGTGTTTAATGGGCGGCCGTTTTTCAAGATGGCCGCCAGAAAACTTAGTTAGCTGGGAATCTGTAATGTCCAGAAAGTGATTCCTTGCTACTCGTATATAGGACAATCTGAAAAACAAAATGGCGTTTTGCCCCACCTATGGTAGTTAACTCAAAATTTTTCAGGCCTGGCTCATGGACTATCAATTCAGCGAACACATCCTTGGTTCCCTGTGAACAAGCCACTGGCACCGCTGCATCAGACCTTCATGTTCTGAATCCTACTCCAAATTGAAGCTGAAAGTCAAATCGCAGATATCAAGCATGAAACACAAGAAGTCGCATTTCGAGGCTCCATTGGACCTTTTGTCTTAGTTGTCCCTCCGCTCACGCAGCCGCTCTCCCAGGTCCGCGGTACTCTTTAACGAAAACGGACATTGACGCACTCATTGCAAGAATGCGACGAGATTTTAACCTGCCGTTTTCCCCTGCTCCGAATGGGGTAGGTCAAGCCTACAGACACACAAGTGGATCACTCACTGCTGGACTTCTCCTCCTGTTCCGGCAAAAAGACGTCAGCTCGCCGTCAGCTTCCGAACGCCACTTCTGGTCATCGAACGTCTATTCTTTTTGCCGACCAGAAATTCCATGCTCTCGACCTCGTGACGACCAAAGATCTGTTATTCACATTCGGCATCGACATAAAAGCAGCCATGACCACTCAAACGAAAGCAACTTCGTCAGCGACATTGAATCCTCATCCATTGACGGTGTTCGTCTCGACCCGGACTGAAAGAACTCCGGCACGGCGTGACCTGTAGGATTCCTTTACACACATGGTGAATTTGTTTGTGAAGGACTTCAAGCAAATATGCAAAATTATGTAGCATATGTGCTGTTTAAAATATATGTTTATAGGATATCTACTGTATTTTATTTTATCTATTAGTAATTATATGTAATTAGTAAAAACAGCTATATGGTTTGGTTTATTTAGCAAATGTATTACGTTGATTTTATTTGGGATGATGCATTATTCATGTCAGGTGCACTTCCTGTTTGAGGAATTAATTAGGTGATGTATAAGTTTTTGCCAGTTCACTTTCTGTAAGATGGCTGCTGCTAATTGGTTAATGGTTTCAGCCGCTGCTGAAGATGTTCACAAGGTACCAAGTAGGTGCTGCTTGGAACATAGCAAAGACAGTTTTATTTAATGAAGAATTGCAGTTTTATAGTGGAATTATTCATTACTCTATACTCGGTTTTATATGAAAGGAAACTAACATGAACAGAAAACAAAAGTGCAGTCCCTCTCCCAATATTCATGACTACTTCAACTCTAACATGTCCATCTTCGGCTCCGTAGTGGATGACCTTTCGCGACACGCACACTAAAGCAAAAGCTTCCGGGACGACGGTGACCAAACCGGGATCCCCCTTTCGGATTTTCTCTAAACGACAGAAGACTTTGCACCGGATTGCCTTTTATATAACTGCCACAGTCTGACGCTACCCCCACAAAGAACAGATGATTAAAGACTAGATTCAGGTTCGACCTCCGCGATTGGAACCCTAAACAATTTGCTGTTCTTGGCCAATCGACTACATTCCTGACAACTCTTCTGCGAAACGGTGGCCTACTGCTCGGCAAAGGTGAACTCCCTGAATTAGATAAAGACCATCCACCACCGAGACCCAGCCGAGAAAATCGGTTTTTTCAAGCCCCTTGGATAAGGTTCTGCAAACACTTATGCTCAGTCCGAGTTCTTAAGAGCTGAAGCCAAGATGAATTTTGGGATTGTTCTTACAAATTCCAAAGAAAATCTGTGGTCCTTAAGACAACGATAAGATCCGTGAGTCCGTGTTGTGAATTTTAGCGAAATTTCGTAGTTTTTTATAACGGAATGATAAGATCTTAGGATTAGGATTACGAGTGGCCTCTTGAGCTGACGTCCTGAACATGGCAGCAAATGCCCTTTGCTAAAAACTTTCTCAAGAATAGAATAATTTCGAAGCCAAATGTCTCATCTTCTTAACCGGTGAAGTTCTCAAGAAGGCATGTTTTGCAACCTTCCATTCAATGAACTGGCTCACAAAGGCACACTTTAACTCGACCCTTCTTCTACGTGATGTAGCCTTAAACTCGGTATCAAAGTTAAATGACTCCACTAAGTTTGAGCTACGAAACCAGCCGATTCATGAATCCAACGCCCTCTTCCGGAGCTTAATTCTTAAATTAGCGCCACATCTGCACATCTCCGGTAAACCTAAATAATCTAAACAAACCAAACCTTTCAACAAGCAACAGAAACCCTTTCTCTAGCAAGGCAATAAAGACAACTGGAACAAACAACGCCACAGTCAAAACTACGACGAGTTCTCCTCAAATCACAACTCGAATGACTTGGCCTTTCATGGCAGATCCTCAAACCGAGGAAGAAGCAAAAGTAATAACAACAAATGCTGCTCCACCCGCGACCAACGTAGTCACTATTCCTCACCCGGCCCCAAAAGCAAGCCCCGTAACAATCATCGGTTGTTTCATGGAGAAACCACACTGCTGCCATTTACAGTCTGAAAAATACTGCTCGTACCACGCAACAGGAATGATGGTCCCGTCACATCCACTATTCAATTCTGCCTTAATTTATTTCCATTAATAACGCAATGTATCCACCACTTAGCTGCTTTGGTGTATTGTTGGAAAAATAATCGCTACAACACTCGTATTCAGACTCAATTTCACTTTCAGATTCAGAATAGGAAAATTAGTTTTCTCGCTGTAAATTGTTAACCTTTTTGTAACAGTACTTATGTTTAGTTTTCCTGTTGGCTTTTGTCTTGAGAAAAGGTTTCTTGGGCGCCGACGCCCGATTACGATCATGACTAGACTTATGTTTACAATCGGCTTTTAGGTGACTTTTCTAGTGAGAACTCTTTGTACTTACATCTCGAGCAGATGTGTCCAGATTTCCCGCAACAAAAACGCCGGATGCTCGAGCTTTGCTTTGTTTTAACGCCAGGATTAAATTTGCATTTAACAAAATTCGTAGCTACCGACGCTCCCCCCCCCCTCCCGAATTTCGATTGGTCAACATTGGCTGCCTCTAGAGATAAAGCTAGTTCAGTACATTCTTATAGTGCTAGCTCGCGCTAACTCGTGCTGTATTAATTCAGAATGGATTCCACCGATTAGGCGCTCACGAATCGTTTCTTTGTTAATTTCCTTAACTGAGTGAAAGTCACAATATTTTGTCATTGTTTTGAGCGCTGAATTATATTCACCAACTGACTCCCCCGTTTGTTGGTTTCGTCTACAAAATTTTAGACGCTCTGATACCATGCTCGGACGTGGCTCAAGGTCGTTTAAGATGGCCTTGACTAATTCAGCGTATGCCGTTTCACTAGGCGTTTTAGGAGCCAAGATATTTAAAATACGTTCAAACATCTCTAAGCCCACTGACACCATCAAGACATTCACGCGATTCAAATAGTTTTTTTTTTGGTTTTGACAAAATAAGTTAACCTTTGAGTATAACTTTTCCATGAGTCAAGCTCACTGTAAAATCGTTCGAACAAACCATTCGGCTTTACTTCCGTTATTTTGACTTAACAACCAAGAATGAACGAAAGAAATCAAGATTAATTAAAGAAGTTAAGCTCTTCTTAACAGTAATGGATCAATCCATTTAAATTCAAGGTTAAAAAATTAACCACGCGAAGCCAAGTTCCTCCTTAACACGCACTATTAATTCAAAATTAATTTAAAACTAATGCAGTTCCCCTTCCGTATTCTATTTTACTAGCCCACTAGCCCAATAAATTTATTTGAACAGCATTCAAAACATTCATATACTTGCTTTCAATAAATTACTTTACCGTTCAAAAATTAATTATTCACAAGTTCACTAGCTTATTAAATTTACAAGCACTGCGTTCAAAACATACATTTACTAGCACGCTATAAATTAATCGCGTTCAACACTAACACAAATTTACTAATCACTAATAAGGATTCTCAATAACTTACACATTTAAATAATTAAATACTAACAAATTTACTAACAATAGTAGCGTTCAATAACACACCAAGCATAAATGCACGCGACAAAAAATGCAATAAACAAAGATTTCCAGTTTTGAAACCGGACACTAAAATTCAGTCATGTGTGGGGCAACTGTAAACATTACAGGCCTAATTTAATCCCGTTTTTATCACTATTATTCCTCCTTCTAGTATGAGAGGTGATATAGCACCTTTGCGTTGCAAAGGACATGACCTTTGTAAAATTATTCGTGGAACGGTCATAACACGCAAGATTAAAATACAAAATAGCAATTACAAAATTACTAAATCTAAATTCCGGCATGAACTAGAAATTACTAGAATCACCTCAATCTATACAAAACGCCAACAAAGTTAGAAAAATATTAAATCCATCCTTACGGAAGGCTAAACTCTTTGCCAAGTAGTCAAATTCGCTTACCATCAAGACTGAAGCTGGAGCCGGACAGGTAAAGTAATATAAAATTTAAAATCTAACTAATCCCAACTTACGTCGCCATTGTACAGAATAGGCCTATTGGCCAAGTGTAGCCTACTCTATACTAAAGAGTAGTAAGCATGGCTGCCTAGGGAAAGAGACATTTATTACATTGCAACATTCGTATTTATAGTTACATTACTAGTCAGCTGATTAGCAGCTGACTACTGGTTCATGCTAAACAATTGAAAGGGGTGTGCAACGCATCTGAGGTTAGTCACACAAGCGCATTCATCTACGACGTGGTGAGAGGGCAACATAGGCTACACAAACAATGTCACCCAAATTTTGCCGTTTTTTAATCACTTCCTCTCCGTCACACTTGTCACAACTTTTGCCACCCCAACCTGTAGAAAATATCGTCAGAAACGTCTATCTCCCCCCTCCCCTCCCATTTGTTACCAATATGGAGGGAAACAATTTGGAAAAACTTTAAGAATGGACTGCTATTTAAAAACATGATTTGCCGGCCCCTCGTACTGGATTGGCTGAATTCTGTTTCTTTTGCCTAAACGGATATATCCATTACCTGTAAATTTCTGCATTCCGTTCTGGAAAGGAATGCAGAAATGTACAGGAACTCTATATTTCCGAACGGCATATAGAAACATGTAATTCCTCGACCCTCGGGGTGTGCTGGCTGAATTTTGTTTCTATTGCCTAAAAAGAAATATACATTACATATAAATTTATGCATTTCGTTCTGCATTCCTCAAAAATAAATTTAAAAAACCTGATTCAAGATGCGTAGAACTTGTACGAAATCTCATGTTATGAGCGTTAACACAACACACTACCCTCTTTGGGTGAGAGCAGACTACGAAGCAAATACGAAAAACACAATCCAAAATTATTAACATGATTCATTTTCTAGCTTCACAATTTTGTGCACGAAATGAGCCCAGTTGCTTATTTTCGAGCGAATGAAACAAAGTGCATACTGTGCCTAGATACGCACACAAAACATGGGTGTGTGGGTGAAAACAGCCGACAGTGATAGCAGATTACCGACTGAAACGAGCATGGTTAAATTACTCGACTGAATGTGGAATTTTGCATTGATTGTGATACAAACATTTTTGTGTGATTTATTGTGATGTGAATTTCCACATTCGGTCAATTCAGTGACGTAAAGCCAAAGAATAAGTCACAGGAAAGCAATAATCCAATTATGTTAACATAATGTTTTTGCTTTTTGTTGTTGCTTAAACATTACTGCAGTTGGGATTGAGTGATTTAATTCAAACACTGCATTTATTTGATTTACCTTGAAATTGAATGTGTTTTTATTTTCTTCAAAGGCCAATTTCAGTAGCCTATACAATAATTTTTTTATGTTAACGATTTGCAGTTTTACCATACTCAAATTCATACGGCAAATTACAAAGCTAACAATGATAGCTTTGTAATTGTAATGTCTTTTTTTGGTGGGTATTGTACTTTCTTTCTGGTATTTGTGAGCCATTAAACCATTTTCCCCTTATTTTTTTATCTGTTAACTTGGTACATGAAGATTTTGTAATGTTTCAGAATATAGTTTATTTTTCAGTGGTAATACATAGTGTAAAAGTGTTAAATTCAAGTGCAAAAGGGTTAAAGCGAAGTACAAAAGCGTTAAATACAAATCCATGAATGTTAAAGTAAAGTGCAAAGGTGTTAAATTAAAGTCCAAAACCTGTAATTATTCACTGCGGAATGTGTTGTTTGGTCCATGAACTAGCGGTAAGGTACTCTATATGCTAAAGACCTGGAAAATGCAATCAAGGTTAGATCATTAAAAAAATAATTCGAAATAAAAATTTGATTAAAAAAAAATATTTTATTACTTTGTTAGTGTAATAAACAAACAATACATATTTACTCTGTTTTGAGTATCTCTTGTTACTCAAACTGACCTGGTAGGTATCTTCTATAACTGGTAGTAGATGCACCTATCAGTTATCAATTTTAAGAGCAATTTGTCAACATCCATTTTTACTTTGCCAGTGTGACTATTTTGACAAATTCTTTATCCAAGCAACGTTGAGTTAAGCTAGTCTAGACACAGTCTAGGTGTCGCGCCAAGTTATGCAACAAACGTCACATCAATTCAATTGTAGGGATTGGCTGATATAATTTTTTTACTGATACAAAACAATACCGATGAAGGATAAACCGATTCGATCCGATACCGATATCGATACTGATGATAATAATAATAAAAAATCACGACTAAAAGTTTAAATTTCATACAAAAAATGCAACTTCCGTTTCTGGGTTTGCATGGGTTGTCATTATCCAAAAAGTTCTGCGCAGCAATAACAGCATTTTTACTCGGCATCTTCTCAGTTAGAATTTAGTTGGTTGTTGTAAAACTGAAGAGCGTTGGAACTGTCACATTTTCCTTTTTCATTACAAACTGAATAAATGGCTTTGCTTTTCTCACTTTGTTGTTGCTTTTGTCGCGCTTGGTGTAAGTTTTGCAGGGAAGTGCTTTTTTTTAGTAGTGGGGATTTGCGATATGAGGACAGAACCAGCCGCCCCCCCCCGGAAGTGACGTCACTTCCGATCCAAGATGGCGGCGTCCATGTAATCCAAGAGGGCGGCCCCCATTCGTCAATCTGGACGAGGGTGGGAAAGTGCTTTTTGCTACGTTTTTGAGTCCTTTTGCTACCTTTTTGAGCGGGGGGCGCTCATGCGCACCGGAAGTGACGTCATTCAAGATGGCGATGCGCATGCGGACCGTAAGTGCAGCCAAATCCAAGATGGCGGCGCCCATGTCCCCCGGAAGTGACGTCATAGGTCACGTGACCGGAAGTGACATCATCCAAGATGGCAGCACATTAAACTTGTCTAGACTTGCCTAAACTTCTCTGGGCTTGCCTAAACTTGAGTTGAAAAAATAAAAACAAATAAAAAATTGAGTAGGAAATGACTTCACAAACTGCTTGTCTAAACTTATTAACCGACATCTTTTTTTAATACGAGAAAAATAATACGCCCCCTCCCCACCTCCCCCGGAAGTGACGTCACTTCCGGTCCTATGACGTCACTTCCGGTCCAAGAAGGCGGCGTCCATGTAATCCAAGATGCGGCCCCCATTCGTCAATCTGGACGAGGGTGGGAAAGTGCTTTTTGCTACCTTTTTGAGTCCTTTTGCTACCTTTTTGAGCGGGGGGGGG
>JAHWFP010034147.1:0-23996 GCA_023313725.1 Lithobius niger | reverse complement strand
GACACGCCGAGTGCCACTCCTCGACAGTGCCTTTAATGGCCCGTAACTTATTACCGTCCTGTCTGTCCCACAAGGTTTGCCAAAAAGCGAGTAACCTCAGACGCAGAGTTGGAAAGGCATCTGAGGGAACAAGGCTGAGATCCCTACCGAGAGGGCCAGAAAGGGCCCCTTTCGCAGCAGAATCAGCTTGTTCATTCCCTGCTATCCCAACATGGCCCGGGATCCAGCAGAAAAGCACGGGTTTCTGCTGGCCAGGCAAGCGGGAAAGCAAAGCTTGGACACGTTGTGTCAAGGGGTTCCGAGGATTGTAATTCGCCAAGGACTCCAGGGCACTCATGGAATCACTAAAGACAATGAAATGCGTGCCCTGAAGGTCAAGGATCCATTCCACCGCCAAACCAAGAGCCAAAAGCTCTGCAGAGAACACAGAATAGCCTGATGGAAGGCGATGGGCAATCGTTACACCCTTACACACACAAGCACACGCCACGCCAACGTCGGACTTCGACCCATCAGTAAACAGGCGCTGATAACCGGCGTACTGAGAACTCAGCCGCCGGAACTCCTGTAAGTACCTTGCTGGTAAAGTGGAACCCTTCGGGAGGGACGCCAGAGCAAAAATGAAACTGCCACCTGGGACAAGCCAAGGGGCAACTGGCATTCTCTCAAGCCTCAAGACGCAGGGCATTTCAAAGGCTATCTCGTGACAGGACTGCTGGAGCCTATCGCGGAAATCACCCTTACCCACCCTGCGTCTACCGACTCGCAAGTCTGGCCCAAAAACCATGGACCAAGCAGGACTGGATTGCACAGCACGCAAACGCACAGCATACTGAATGGCAAGCTGTCGCCGACGAATGGCCAAAGGTGGCTCCGAGGCCTCAGCATAGAGGCTGACCACTGGAGAAGTTCGAAAAGCCCCAGTCGCCACACGCAGGCCACTGTGATGCACTGTGTCCAACATCTGGAGAGTGGAGTCACTAGCCGAATCATAGACCATACACGCATAATCAAGTTTGCTGCGGACAAGGGCTCGGTAGAGGCGCAACATGGCAGCGCGATCGGCACCCCATGAAGTGCCCGACAGGACCCGCAAGATGTTAAGCGCCCGCAAAGCCTTGCCTTTCAGCTGGCGTAAGTGTGGAAGCCAAGACAACCTGGAATCGAACACCAGACCCAGGAAACGTGCCTTTGGGACAACAGGAATTTGTGCCTGTCCCAAGTACAGGCAAGGATCCGGGTGCAGTGTTCGTTGGCGGCAAAAGTGGATGCACACAGTCTTGTCCGGAGAAAACCGGAAACCATTACTTACCTCCCAGGTCTGGACGGAGCTTAGGGTTTAACATATTATGTTACTTATCTGTGAGTTCACCTTCTGCAGGTGTTTACTTGAATTAAGCACGTAGCCATGATTCCCGTATTTATTGTTTTGTCATCGCCAAAACATTTCCCACACTGTCGGCCGAAATAAGGCCGTGTGCGGAAGGGCCAAAACGGTTTGACCTTCTCCGGCTAAAAACGTAAAAAGAAGACGATTACAAAGATGGCGTCGTCCGCGCGACACATGTAACAGGAAAGGTAGGGCGAGGGCAACAATACAGTAAACTGTGGGGAAACAATGCAAACACCAACCGCTCAGCGTCTACGCTAACGGAGGCTAATAGTGAGCTGGGAGGGATTGCAGAAATCCTCGACTGTGCTGAAGGGAAATATACCTCACACGTATAAAACGGCCCTCGGCCGGTGCTTGTCAGGTCCAGGCAGCTAACGTTTCTGTCTTTACAAGCGGCTTAGAGTCAGTACAGAATTAGTTTATTAAGGCTAACTCTTTGTGTGTTTTACGTTTGTTTCCTCTTATGGCGGTGAGTAAGTATGGCTTCGTTTTTATTCATAGTAATACCAACGGACGATGGGAATGCCGGTCGATCACCTCACGGTAACAAGGAAACAGAACAAGAAAATCCAAAAAAAAAGACTGAGAAGAAAAAGAAGAAAGAGAAATACACCTTAAAGTGTAGTTGACTACTATTCACTTTTACTTCTTCCTAGGGATGAAGTAACGGAACGTTGTAGTCAACTGCGCGTTATGGTACACAATATATGTTAGTCATTTTAATGAATAAATATGGTTAGAAAGACCGGGAAGGGAACACTTTGTTTTGGGCTTCTCTTGATATCATACTGTATTCTTACAATACATTATGATATTAAGATAGGGAATAGGAAGTAAATGGCTGCATATGTTACGTTATACTTATATTCAAAATTTACCTTTTTGTCACCTTTTCAAAAACATCTTCATTTGCAAATAATACTTTTCGGCTTAATTTGCCTTGTAACTGTAACTTCCTTTTTTTTATGGTCTTTTCACGAAAATTTCCTTTCACAAGAGTGGTTTTCTCCGTGATTCTCTGGTTTGCGCTACTAACTTTCATACGTTTGTTGGGTCCAAAAAAATAGATAGGTCTTTTCAACTGACCGACAAAATGACCCAAATCACGCACACACACACACACAAAATTATCTAGCATTTGGTTGGTTGAACACCGTAACACGTATGATACGGTTTTCAATCAACACTGATGGGAAAAACAACAAACATACCACAGAGATACACTGTGCGCAAATTTTCACTTGTGACGTCATTTGTGATCGATGACATCATCCATGACTCTGCGCTAGCATAAGTAAATAGACGGAAAGTAAAGAGACACTTCATTCATGTTTATTTTTTTTATTATTTCTCGGTGTTTACAGGCAGCTGGATCAAAGCCAGAACTAAAAATAAGGAAGCTATTATTGCGCTGTTTAACTGACAGACTGCATTATAGCAGTCAAGTGGGTATACAGAATTTCAACTTGAAACTGAGTCAAACCAAAACTACATTTAGTAACTTCATCGACAAACTTATTAACCTTCAGAAATGTGTTCACCTCGTCACATCTTGTTTCCAGAATTATTCCGTTTGACACGTGATGCTCATCCAGACAACTGGTGTTATCGTATTGTTGTCGATTCAGGTATGATACAACAGTCTCCACAAACAACGAATTTCTTTCACATTCTTCTATTAGGTTAGGTTCCGTTTCCTCGTTATGGTATTCGACGGTATTGTTTATTATTAATCCCGTATCGATCACGAGCAAACACAGTAGCACAATTTCCAGGAAGTGTGTTAGCTCCAGGTCCACTGTGTCGCTCCATGTAAGGTCGGAAGGGTTACGCCACGGTCACTCGTTATTCCATGCCTTTTTATCACGGTCTAACCGACTTTGATCGTTGCAACAGGGGTCTCTCCGATCTTCGTACGGTGAGTGTTTTTCACAATAACATTCATCACGACCTCGGGGATACATATGTCCTTCTCTCTAATATCTATGAAATCGTTACCCATTGGGAACTGTTTTAGGAATAAACAGTGTTTCTCCTGCTCTTTGTGTTCGTACAGTGGGTTTTGACCAATTTGCTAATTGCATGTGCACCTCACAGTACACGCACATGGTTGTATCTGAGGCACCATACATTCGATCTACATTGTCTCCACACCTAAAAAATCCTGCCTCTGCTATTTTACGTGATGCTAGGGTAGCTCCATGCTCCCATCTTCCCTCGAACGTATTCTCCCGTCCTGACAGAGTGAACAGGTCAGCATTCATCTCGGTGGTTGCATGATCCAAATCTACCTGTTTCTTACACTTTTACACCTTACTGCAAAGGCGCGACCGTCGCTACATTAATACCTCTCCATTGACTATCACAATTTTTTCTTGCACATTCACAATAAGACTTGTGAGGATAAACTTTAGAATATTCGCCGTGGTCATCACTACTGTTTCTGGTCGGAAATGCACGTACAAATGGACAATATGCACTCCAATTCTTATGACCTAACAATAGCTGGTCTCTCTGCACAAAATCACCGAGTTTAAATTTACAATAGGGACACATCATGACATAGTTTGCTTTGATTTTTTTATCCATTTCTTCTTCACATCTATAGAAACCTGATGCAGCTAGTATCCTCGTTGACAAATTTCCAACGTGCGGCCACCTGTTGACAAGGTTCTTTCACGACCAGAAGGTGTATGAAGACATTCATCCATCTCTGTTACAGACTTGGTAAAATGACCATTACTATATGAAACACGACTAAGTTTTATAGTACGGATCAACTGGTGGTGACATCACACTCCCCATGGGACGTTTGGGTAATAGGAAACTCCTCTTTATTTTCACACGATACTAAAATAATAGTTGTATTAGACATCAGCTATCCTTGTAGGGTCTGTAGACGCCGTTTTAGGGTGGGGCATATTTAGGGTGCGGCATATTTAGGGTGCGGCATATTTAGGGTGCGGCATATTTTAGGTTGCAGCATATTAGGGTTTGGGTAATAGGGAACTCCTCTTTATTTCCACACGATACTAAAATAATAGTTGTATTAGACATCAGCTATCCTTGGAGGGTCTGTAGACGCCATTTTAGGGTGCGGCCATCTTGGTGAATATTCCTATGGGCACTGCCATCTTGGACCGGAGGTGACGTCATCGTGACGTCACACCCTTGTGACGTCACTTCGTTTCTGCCTTGTACGCCAAACTACTACTCACACTGGCTGACAATCGCTGATTTCGTTCGATTCGCTCACTCCATCAGTACATCCCCTACAGTTGTTTTGTTTATCCCTGCACCTTCCCCTAAATATTCAAGATTTCGTTCACATTTAGTCACGCAGAAACCCCAAAGGTCACTGTTACTAAACCAGCAGAACGCGAAGCCTTTTACTTTTGGGTATTAACAAAAACCCCATTAGGTCGTGGATGCTCGTATTGTTGCATAACGATCCTCTAACCTGCATCCCTTTATTATTACGCAATCCGTGGCGACGTTAATGTTTCTTTATTTTGTCCTTCGTTACAAATAAGTTTTTAGTTCGTCCAGGCTTTTACAATAAATTTAATGACCAGTCTTGATTGTTCAAGCAATTGTTGCTTAAAATCTTTGGTTGCAACTTAGAAAAGAAACGAAATTTAAATTTGCTGATAGCGAATTTCAAAACCGTCCCACGCATTTGTCCTGACCCCTACAACCTCCAAACCAACAAAAGGGCCATGCTCAGATCACCATCTATCCGTTTGTAAAAGTTCAGCTTCGTAGGCCTTCTCAATTTTGCGCTGGCCATGAGCAGTGAGTCTTTGGGATTTAAGATGGGGCCAGCATTACTATCTAGTCAGGTACATAAAAACAACGTTATTGACGCATCTTTCTCTTTATGAATGGTGGTCACTCAGCCTTTAACTTTCATTTTTTCTTTATCCCTGTGCCTTCCTCTTACATTTATCACAATTTGGAAGATTTCTGTCATATTGGGTTTTATCCTCAACATGCCAAAATATGTTTTTAGTTGCTTACAGTTAACAGACACATGTGTCTGCTAGTGAGGCCGCCCTTTTATCATTATCAATCATTTTTTTACAATCGGATGTCTACAATGGGCTGATCTACTGCTACGTGGCGGCGACACACTAACGTGTGTATAGATGAGGCCCATGGATCAAGTAAATTTAACAAAAAGTAAAAGATCAGTAAAATCGTAATAAAGTTCAAACATTCCTTTTACTATTGGTTGTGATGAAAAAATATTGAAACTAGAAACTTTAGTTTGAAAGGAGCAAAAGTCAGAATGTGCGAAACTTCAAAAATGTTTACGCAAAAGTATTGAACATGTCAAATTTCAGATATATTCTTACGAATATATATGCATATATAAAACTAGATCGATACGACTTACAATTCTTGGCCAGTTTCATCCATCCCAAATACAATAGAAAAACGTTACATTCCCGTAAATTCATCAAACAGATGTAAACAAAAAGTAGTCCTAATGTTTAAAGTGCATAAATCACAGTATCGAAACAAATTGAAGTTTTGACGACCGTCATGGTCGGAAGGCATAAAAAGAAGAGAAAAAGTACAGAAAAAATAAAAGCATAATGCAATACTAGACCAAGTGACGTACTCAGGTAGTAGAAACATTGTTGGAAAAAAAGTGTAAAACAAAAACGTGGCAAAATGTAAGGAAATGGTGGGTCTCGGACGAGAACATCTTCCCCAGAGAACATCTTTTTTGCCCTGGGATGCCAAATGTAAACACAAGCAAATTAACAAGAACTTCACGATCAAGAAAGACACTAGTACGCAACCTAGCACTTAAGTACATAATAACGTACAGGATCGTTTACATACGTACAGCCAGAGGCTTCTCACCAATGTTACGTGACAATAGCGCGATGCCAAACTAAAATGGGAATACCCATAGAAATAGATGTTTGAAACAAAACGACAGGAGTATTACAAAAATGAGCACGTACAAAAATGAAATGAACGCATCAAGAATGGGTGACAGGTCGAGGCGGATGCTGTTTTTACTTGAAAGAATGAATGGCTCTATCCATGATGAGGTGAACTTGGTCCGGAGATTGAGGCTTGCTGTCCGGCAAAGGAGGCTGGAAAAAGACGATTCTAGTGAACGGCAAGAGGAGTTGGATTGAAGGTCAAGAAAAGTGACAGTAGGTAGTGAGTAAAATCCCTGTGGTTTCGATGGGACTTGACGTTTCTGCCTGGAGTAGGTTGCCTTGAATCTGTGGAGCACTACCTAAAGAACTTGAAGGTCTAGAGTTATGGCCACATGGAATGAAAGATGTAGTAGCAGTGTTGCCTGCATAGCCAGCAGGAACTGATGGAAG
The DNA here is from genome assembly GCA_023313725.1 of Lithobius niger. Lineage (NCBI taxonomy): Eukaryota > Metazoa > Arthropoda > Chilopoda > Lithobiomorpha > Lithobiidae > Lithobius > Lithobius niger. The sequence goes on along the minus strand of JAHWFP010034147.1, from coordinate 17,249 downwards.
CACGGGCAACAGGTTCTGTGCCGTTGACAGACGACAGGAAGAAGCCCAACAATTCTGGAAGTGGAGACGAAAGACCTGGGTCACCTAGGCCAGTGTAGAGGCATTTTTTGAAACAGGTTTGTCCTTCGAAGTATCCTTAGCCCTAGTCATCTCTGTCACTGAAGACGCAGTAATTGTTCGTTGGTAAAGGCTAGGCAACAGGCTGGATCCAAGGTGTCGAATGCATAGTATTGCAGAAAATACGAAAGGTGTCTACTCGCTGTGGAAGTGTAGAGAAAAGGATGAAGCACGGACGCACTACGGCACTTTTATAGGAGGAGAGCTGTTGATGCATGTGTACTGGTTACCGAGCTAGCAGGCATAGGCCTATTAGTTGATTCTGTAGGGAAAAAGCATTTGCGAACAAGAAGGCTGAAATTGTAGATAATTTATATTTTCAACAGCAACTAGAAAAAACATTTTGGCTATTATTTTTATTCGTTTGTGATATTGCAGTGAGTGCAGGAATTCATCTGTTAGTGACGTTTCCATGCCGAGAAATTATCGAGATAAATCCCTCATGCTTTCCACAGTGTTCAGAATATGCCGATGTGCACATGCCAATCTGAATACGACGATATGCTGGCAAAAGAAATGACTCAAAAAGGAGAGATTTCCTGTGGGAATACGTGACTATGTGACGTAAGGGTGTCTCCCGAATCTTTCCCCAACTTTCCCAGTTACTTTTAGGTGTAAATGTAATTTACTAATGTGCTCTGTGATTAATAGAGTTTGCGTTTCTTCACTTTATTGTGAGCGTCTTTTAAACTGCATTGTTTTGCGCAACAATACCTTGTAACAAGCCTGTAGCCGACCATTAGGTCAAGCATTCTTAAGCAGTCTCTGTTCCACTTACTGAAAAATTATGATTGCTAACTAATACCGCTTTACTCCTTTGTAGTGGTAACTCCATTGTTAGCCCCTCTCTGTACTAACACTCCAACCTCGTTATTGCGTCTCCTCCCTCCTTTTCACTCTCCTTCTCTTTTTCTTGTATCCTTCCTCTCTTTTCTTTCCTTCTGCGCTTAACAAGTCTTGTTGACTGTAGCTGTTTTGCTGGAGGAAGATGTAGTAGGCCTAACCGGCATATTGTGTAGGCCGAAATCTACATTGGGAATCCGAAACCCTTTACCCTTTGTCAGCCCTATTAAGCCATGACAGCAACATGCGTTAAACTACTGTCCACTCCTGTGAGTACACTTAGTGTGTGACGTTTGTCTAACAAAGTTTTCTCTCGATCCATGAGTCAAGTAGAATATAGAGGGTAGTGGAGACACAAAAAGAAGTTAGACTCTCCCCCAAGAGTGAATTAAAGACTTGTTCGGACCGCAACCAATAATTGGTGTATTTCCAGGTATTAGGCCTATTATCACACTACTCAACGTTTAGATCACGCACCTCTACGTCACCCTCTAGGCGTGTAACCTTTTTACTTTCTTGCCTTCTTTCTGTTTACTGCCGGGATCTCCGCACTCTGCCCCCCCCCCCCCCCATCTGAATAATGGGGGGGGGGGATCTTTTTCCAACTTTATTGATTCCAGTTAAGCAAGATGGCTGCATGCAATAGTTCTGGATGTATGCGTGACAGATTTCTACGGGGTTTGTCTCTCACGTCCGATATTTCTTTCAGTGCTAAAATTACACACTCATGAAAATATTTTCAATGTTTGACAATCACTGCATTAGCTTTTCGTTAGTCATTAACCATGTCAAGTTTAACAATGTTGCATGGAATAACAGGTAAAAATACAATGTAAATCAATACACACTGACCATCAATAAAACTCTACCTATACTTCGAAGTATGTCAGAAAGTTGACATGCTTTTAACAATTACATTAAGTTAAAAACACTAAAAACTGACGAACAGCAACCGCCTTTTTAATCTTTTCATCTTTAACTTTGCGACATGCTTCAAAAATACTTCGTTCATTCCGTAGTGCTTTTACAATACAATTCATCACCTTTCACCTACAACACGAAAATGGAATAAGAAGGCCTAGCAGTTTAGTCATTAGTCTAATTTTACTGCATTCGTCTAACTGACTTCTAATTTTTCCTGGCATCATGGCATCCTGGCATTTCTCATGCATGCAACTCTCCTACATCGTTTGGTATCGTAGCCCTTCTTCGATTTGAAATGTTAACCAGGTGTAATTCTTTGACTAACAGAGTTTTGGAATTATAGCCAAGTAATTATTGAAGGGTTGGTGGGTTGTTCTGGAAATTTCGATAACTTATTGCAATTTTACATTATTTTGAATTATAAACAATATTTTTGGTATTATGTTGTCAACTAGTAGTAGAATGATATAAATTTACAAATTTAGGACAATTATGATGTATGCAGCTAAATATTGACTCTTATCATCCGTGAAAAATTCATACTAGCGTATCTTTACAGCGTATCTTATGTAAGAAAAATGTACAACGTAATTCGTCATTAGAATGTTCTTATCAATGAAAAGTGCTTGAGTGGTTAATACACTAGTGTAAAAGCGCTTCCAATCTCAGCACAACATTTTACATGTGTAAAGATTTTGCTGCCCTGCATTACATAATGAAAATACTTTACCATGAAATGTAGAGTCGTACAACATACTAAAAACTCACAAAAGGAAACAGAAAAGGCACAAATCAAGCCACTTTGTAAGAGTACCACATAGTGCCTGGAGTAAAAAATATAATTGTTTAGTTATGGCAACGATTAAGTATGCAATTCATTCAGAGATGGTGTCGTATAACCTGGCACATTGGCATAACATATCGAGAGCATGAGCATATCACGAAGTAAATGAATTTTGTCAGTACATTGAGGCAGTAATTTTTTAACCATTTTTAATAATTTCACAACCAGTCGGGTTAAAACAAAGAAGAGAAGAAAAACGAAACTGGTGTAGGTATAAGGTATTTTTCATCGTGTGGTCAGGTGCAGTTTCAAATTAGGATCATCAGTGGAATGCTAACAAGTTATTTAATTTATTCGGCGAGGAGATCGTTGTTTACATCGATGTTAACAAGCTGTCATTCCACTCTTTATTCTAGAACACTTAAGTAAAATACTGACTACTAAAACTCTAGTGTGCTAATTACGTCATTGTTTTGTGCTAAAGTACACTAAAGTTAATATTTATCTGTGCACATTTCTGTAGAGGTAGAAATTCAATGCAATCTATAATCCTAAACAAAACATTCTTCGTTAATACAAAAAGACTTCCCCTCTGATGGCATAGCACTGTACTACTTGCTGTATTGTAAATGTGCTCCAACTATTATTTATCCTTTCAGTGCTGTATTGTGATGGCCAAGTAAATTAGAAAGCCTAATTTTAGTAAGCCTACTGATTGACACAATTTTGTATTCTGACTCGGAACCTTTTTCTACGAATTTTAAAATATTTCCTTATTTAAACAAGTTTTAGCTACTAAGACCTTAAATTTATTCCCATATGCTACCGATTCTGTCCAAAGTAACAAGGTTGCTTCCTAACAGGTAGGGACTTAAAAAAAAATATTTCTTCTATTGTAAACATTGAGGGATTTTCTGGTAATCCTGGCTAAAGTGCCATGCTTTTGTAATGTTTATCTTATTAAGTAAAAGCCAGTAAAGTGCACAAATATACATAAAAACTCGACGTTTAGGCTCACCTCAGAGTCATTATCAAGAGTAAACGATAAAAAATTACAAATAGCACTAGAAAGCTATGAGTCAAGATGCAGTTAAAACGTCCATCTTAACAAGGCAGAACTTGCTAGGACGTGTAAAAATGGACAGAACCGTAAAAAAAAACATTTTTAAAGTTTAAGAAATAAGAGGGGACTTTGATGTGTGCTTGTGGCTAGTGCTTGTGGCTCGGACTTCGTTTGGTGCTAACCACAAGCACACATCGAAGTCCCCTCTTGTTTCTTAAACATAAAATTTTTTACGGTTCTATCCGTTTTTAACACGTCCTAGCAAGTTCTGCCTTGTTAAGATCGACGTTTTAACTGCATCTTGACTCATGGCTTTCTAGTGCTATTTGTATTTTTTTATCTTTTACTCTTGATAATGGCTCTGAGGTGAGCCGAAACGTCGAGTTTTTTTATATTTGTGTACTTTACTGACTTTTACTTAATAAAATTCTTACAAGTTCTTATTATTTGCAATTTGTATGGTTTAGGTAATTAGCTAACAAAATCACCATTGAACTTCAGTCATAAAAAAATAAAATTCAACCCTTTAAACACCTACACAAACTAGATGCTTAACATTATTGTGCTCAATCGTCATTCAGGATCAAATAATGTTGATTCATTTGTGATCCTAAGAATGGGGTGAGGATCGAAGAACATTAACCTTGCACAATGTTTTTCCCCATTAAGGTAAATTAGAATCAAAAAAGAAATTTTATTCTCTTACAAAGGGAATGACGTGTAACATGTGTGATCATGGCTTTTTCTCAGTTGAAAAGGAGGCTCAAACTCAATGCTGATTGTGGTACACCACCAAAGCCAAGATGCAGAAAGATGTTTTCTTATTGTCCTTTTTTCAGTGTGAAGTGGTATGTTGGTGAAAGTGTGCAAAATAAAAAAAAAACCCTATCATATTGTCCAAAATTTTGCGTGCAGCAATTATTGCATGAAAGTACGCCAAAAAATAGTTTGTGCTAAGCCATTAATTTCACAACTATTTAAAAAGCTGAAACTATCCATTAATAATTTTAATACGACTGACAAGCACTGCCACACCATATTCATGTATTATGTTTTCCTTCTGGCTTAATTTGTTTATTTCTCAACATTCTACTTGATACCTTGAACTCATCAGGTTCCTGCTCCACCACCAGATATTGTCTTACAAAACTTCCTACAATCAGCAAAAGGAGAGTGCCACCAAATAGTTCCACCAAGCGGAAAAAATACTTAAACCAAGTATCTGCTGGATCTAACTAACTTCTTATCATGCAGTTGGTTTCTGAATTAACGAAAGTAATCTGTGCAGCTTGACATGCGACTAAGACGTCTGTTGGCATAAATTACACGTACTCATTTTAAATGACTGTAATGCTTTCCAATGATGCTAAGCTTCTTTAGTATTCAAACCTCTTTTCAGATAAAACAATATTTTTTACTGCACATGCAAGAGACCAAGAACAACTATCACGAAAAGAAAAGTGACATATTTTTATCCAGTTTCCAACAATATTTGTGTTGCCTAAAGTATGCATACTGCACTACTGTAATCATGTAGAAGACAAGATTTGAACAGAAGAGATTTACTGCTACTAACTAAGGTACTAGTGAGTCTATGTACTCATGTGTTTACTTACTTTCTGATCATGCTTGGAACATATTTCATGGTTTAGTTCATATCTCATTGTTTAGTTTAACAGAGTTTTAGGTTAATTCATGCTACATAGGTTCTGTTGGTAATGTTTTAAAATTATATCTATGTGCAGTTGCGTAGGAAAGTTTGACAAAACATTTCTGTTAACAGGTTAAGATTTATAGGTTGGATCTATACAGGTATTCTTTGAGGCCGTTGTGTCTTACTTAAAGGAAAATTGGCAGTAAACCATCAGTGAAAATCATACAGTAACGTAGTACAGAATGCCACTTTCATGAATTTATGTTACATTCAGGTGACGTGTTCCGGATTCAAACAGGCGAACCAGTGTATCTCAAGATCACTACCGTACCACTTTTACCAATATGGCCTGCTGTCCACTGTTTATTTCAAATTTTCCTGCTTTTTTACAGCGACTTATGTCCATTTATTTCTGTCTTACTTCGTTGTAGTTGATAGATGAAATCATATTTGCTGGAATTTGTACCATTAGTGTGAAAACGAAATTTACCTTTTAAAAAAAATGCACCAAGCCTTTATAAGAAATCTCAAAAAATACAATTTATTCACATGGTGTTACCATTTTACATTTAATGAGGGAACTTTGAGTCAGTCTTACCAGGATCATATTTTTTCACCAAGTGTCCCAGCATTCTGTAGGCAGTCGTCACCTATAGCTGATAGTAAGAACTTGCAAACAATGTAATTAGCATGCATAATTCCACACAAGATAGAATGGCCGTGCGTAGGGTACCTTCATTGTTTTATATTTGTGTAAAATGATTATGATGAGTGTTTCCGAAATCACTCCAACTATCGATCGGATGAATACGAAAAACAATATTTGAACATTTACAAAACAAATATTCAAATATTGGAATTTTCGTTCAAAATGTTTTCATGTTTAGGCTCAACCCCCCCCCCCCCTCCCTCACAAAGAAAATCCGTATTTCATTAAATACCTAAGTTTAACTTAGTCTATTGGCAATGCAACTCAGATGTAATATAACCACAGGTTTATTTTAATCTACTAGGCAAGTCAAATTTGAAGTAATACATAACACAACCCCACAAAAGTAGTACGGAATAGCTACAAAGGTGTCTTTCAGTTTCACTTATGATATGGAAGTTGCTGTTACCGATCAATTGGCTACCTTCGCCCTGAATGACTTACCCATTCTTTACTTCTTAAATGATTTATTGGAAATTGTTGTGTGCATTTGTAATATCCACCCCCTCTCCCTCCACTTACAAGTGTGCATTCCAAAATGTATGGATCATTCCCACTACAGATTGGTTACGAGAGCGGGGAAGAAAACAAAACTATAATGTGGAGTAAGTGGGACTCGAACAGCTCAGAGGAAAACTAAAAGCTCACTGAAAATCCAAAAAAGAAAACTATAATTACACAGAACTTTATTTTGAGAATATTCTATTGGAATATTTCCTATTCAGATATGCTCTTAACAAATGAATATTCAGATATTCGTCCAACCCCTGACTACAACATGATGTGTCCTTGTTCTGTTGACAAAATCTTTCATGTGGCTGGTGAAACTATTAATATTGTGTGTAAAGAGGCGCAGTGTCAAGGAATGTCAAAAATTGTATTGAAGTTGTCCCGCCTACAGTTCACGATCTGATACCATTCGTTGAAACAATACCAAAAAGTGTTTCGGTGTTAACTATTGAGCCTGTGAACATGATTCACGTCCACATATTGTTAATAATATATTTTTCCTCACCCAATACCTAACCTAAACCCAGAAGTTATACCGTTTTGCCCAAGTTAAAGAAATATTTCTGTTACACGACAGAATCACAGGGATCAACAAGATCTTCATATTTCTGATGGTACTAAAAATGCACGAGTACATGACTTGGTACAGTTAAATAGTCCTCACCCAAAAATGTTGCCTTCATTTGGGCTCATGCCTTGTGTAATGTCAATTTTACTGCTTTGTGCCCTATTGAGGGGCAAAGCCTCCACAGGTTCATCTGTACGATTTCAATATGTACCCCATTGGTATGCTGCCCCACTACCATCAATTACTACCAATGGGTGAACTAGATGTGTTAGTTTTGCTATTCAAGTACAGTATTAAATGCACCTAGAGCAAATGTAGAAGAGATTCATCCTACACAGACTCAATATGGTAATTGTGTGTAGCAACAATTTTTTGCAGCTACTCATACTGCTGCGTTAGCCAGATTACCCCTGTTGAGGGTGGGAGGAGGGGCACAGGTTTCTCAAAGGCAACTTTGGTCCATATTTGTCACATAAAAAATCGGTAATGTACAGGAACGACGTACTCTTACCAACGTGAGGGTTTCGTGCATAATTTGTTACTAAACAGATTCCCTATAACACATTCATCTGTTTATAAATCAATTGTTTCTAGGCCCAATTTGGAGTGTGATGTAGCCGTGCCTCTTCCAACTCAATTTGAAGGCTTAGTCTACAACATACTATACACTTATATGCTACACCGTGGCATGGGACATTCAAAGTGTGCACTGGTTAAACCAAAGTTAACTAGAAAACCTTCCCCTTATTGCGATGTGTGCCTCCATACGAAGTTGCTGAGGGGAAGTCATCCACCTATCACAAACAAGCACTTTGTCCCACGGTTGTTCATCTGGTCCGTGGATGAGTTTATTGTTACTAGGGAGGGAGCTTTAGGAGGCATACGCGTAATCTTTGTCATAGTCGATACAAGCCATTACTTTAGTGATGTTCTCCATAGTAAAGCTCCCAGATATACTGATAGCCGAGATTCTGTATTCCTGAAATGAGACAGTTCAAAGACCTGCACAATCTAATGCATACGAAGGCAGTCCCAGCTGATGCATCCGCATACCAAGCGTCAGGTAAAATCCCGTACGCGAATATACCAAAATGTTTAGTTGCCTATCTTACTCCTACCTACATCCCATATTAAGAGAGGGGAAACTCGGTCCCAACAGAGCCACAAAGGTCGTAGAAAGAAAGCATGGACAGACAAGCAAACGCCATTTTTGTACTCAAAGATCGTTTTAACAATGTCAAGGTTATCGAAGAAGTAAATGGTGCTATTTATTATAAATACGAATCTTGTCCAGCTGTTGGGATGCCAGTAGTTTGTCTAATACCACTTCCAGTGATACTCAAAAAATAAATCTAACTGTTGTTGTTGGAACACCCATTCTGAGTCCCCCTACTTCTTTATAATTACCACTGACACCGATTCCCCTACTTCTTTCAGTACGCCATCGATTTCTGCACCAAATAATTTCGATACTTCTTACAAAAGTGTGGATGTATCACCGAGGCCTTCCTAGCCAATTTGTGCACAGACTCAAGGAATAGTAAATCTTACCCCCTCACCTTGTGCAACAGTTCACACTGCTAGTTCAAGCAACGGGTCATCAGCAAGGATTGTATGCAGGAATGGTCAGGTTATCAGTAACCGGATGTCACGCAAAGCTAGAAAGGCGCATACAAAGGCACATCATAGCACGGCACAGAGTGGCCATGCTAGGTGTTCACACAGAATTAGGGCTTTACCACCCGACCACAATGTGACAAGTGAATTCTAAAAAAATAAACTTAACTTTAATGGGCTTATTAAACCATATGACAGACTTCTGTTGTTCACCCCCGAGGTCCAATATGAACTTAACCCTCTTAATATTTCTCTTGGTAATATACACTTGTAAAATAATTTTTTAATCTTATTACTAAATAAAATGTTTGTTGACCTAAGTGTAGAACATATAACAAAGTAACCTATTAATTTTTTTGTAGAGTGCTAAATAACTTGCGTAGCAAAATAAAACCACGTACTCCCTTGCCAAGGGAGGGGGGGGGTTCTGTGAGAGGTCTCAATCAGCTTCAGTACTTCTCCGTACATGTTTATGCTTTTATGCATGTTGGATACTAAACATAAATTAGTATTAAAAAACGCTTAAATGTATAAAACACGGAAGTAAACCTTAAAAAAGCCCTAAAGGATAATATATTACAAAAAGACATGTAAGTCATTAGCGTAACACTAATATGGGTAAAAGAATCTCCAGCAACCCCAAAAAATAAGCTAGAGCTTCTTTTACATGTATTACTGCGACGCTGATGGCTTACATGTCTTTTTCTAATATCTTCCTTTAAAGCGTCAAGTTTTTAAGGCTTACAACCGTATATTATACGCTTAAGCGTTTTTTAATACTAAGGTCCAATATTTTTTCATTGTTTCAGCAAGAATAACACAGAAAAGAATAATGTAATCACCTTAAAATAATGGTTATAAGAGAGATTTAAAAAAAATCAATTTTAAGAGCTATAAAATTGAAAATAGTTTGTTTGGTGTTATCTCTTAGTGAGAGCAAAATTTCCCCAACATGAAGAACAATAATATTGTAGTCACATTAAAATAATATTCCTTCTTCATATCAATGTTTAAGCTGTAAACCTTGTGCATCAGTTCATTGGTTAGATCTTCAGATGTTGTATAGCTGTTGCGGGTCAGAATTTGGGATAAGCATGAACATGGAGCTAAAAGCCATGAAATTTGATACACAAGTTAATTCTTAGCTAATAAATCGAGCTAGCTATGGAATCTGTCGAGATATCCCCTAAGGCCAATTCCTGTCCCCCTACCACACTCACCTGTAAGAGATTATTGACCAACAAATTCTTGCTGATCGGGCTAAAAAGTGAATTGGTACACAAGTCATTCTTAGCAGTATAAATCGAACTAGAATTTGTTGATCATCGACCTCATGAAGAAGACACAGGGAAGCACTGGAGGTGGATGTATTTCATTGGATTCCATATGTAGTTCAGTTTGTACTGCTACAATGCATGTTTTTATTATGTTAAGCAAGAATTTCTTCTTTATTGATGCATCATGGGGTGCACAGGATGGGGGCTGCTTGGGAGACTTTAGTGGTATTGCATGGGTATCCATGGGTGGTTCAATTTCTACTGCGTGGAATAATTGGTGCATCAAAATTCATGCTTTCTGTACGATCAACAAGAGCTTTTTCGGTATGAATCTCATGGAGTGAGAATAGGAGAAGCCACTGAGGGACCATGGAGGATTTCGTGGATGTTCCACAGCTAGGTGATTTCTACTGCTAACAATGATTTGTGTAACAATTTCATTCTTTTAGCACCATCTGCAAGAATTTATTAGTTAAGCCACAGGGATGAGAGGGGTAGAGCCTTGCAGGGGGGGGGGGGGCCAAGGGGGATATTTCATTGGGCGAGGTTCCATGGCTGGTTCGATGTGTACTGCTAAGAATGACTTGTGTGCCAATACCAGCATTTAACCCGATCTGCAATAATTTGTTAGTCAAGCATCACAGAGGGGGCACAGGAGAGTGCTAGGAACCCCTTTAGGATATTTGTAGGGGTTCCATGCTTGGTTTGATTTGAAATGCTATGAATGACTTGTGTGACAAATTTCATGATTTTAGCTCGATCTGCAAGAATTTGTTCATCAAACCTCAATGAAGGGGTACACAGGAGGACGCTGGGAGCCCTTTGTTGGTATTTCATGGGAATTCCATGACACGTTCGACTTCTATTGCTAAGATTGACTTGTGTGCCAAATTTCAAGCATTTACCTCGATATGCAAAAATATGTGTTCATGCCTCAGAGTGGGGCACAGGGGAAACTGACGCCTCTTTGCCCACTGGCGCCTCTTTGGGCACTGGCACCATGGCTGATTCGATTTATGCTGCTAAGAATGACTTGATTTGTAAGAATTTGTTGCCTAAGCCCCAGGGCGGAAGAACAGAGGGGACGCTGATGGTACTTGAGGGTATTTTAGGTGGGGTCCATGGTTGGTTTGATTTTTACAGTTAAGAAAGACTTGAGTACCAAATATTATGTTTTTAGCTTGATTTGCAAATATTTGTTACGCCACCTAATGATTTTTGCTCAGTGCTCTACAATAATAATTGCTTTGCTGACGAGAATACTGCAGTCCCATCAAAATCGTGTTCAAAAAGCCCTAGTCATTGTTAATACCTACATTTTAAGCTATAAATTGAAAATCGGTTCATTGGTTCAATCTCTAGGTGAGAGTAAAAGTTCTAGACCATTTTTCTTTCCGTGTCAAGAATATTGTAGCTACATTAAAATAGCCCATGAAAGGTCATAGCCCTTGTCCAAACCTACGTTTTAAGCTTTATAGAACTTGAAAATCGGTTCAGTCGTTCAATCCGCAGGTGAGAGCAAAGAGTCATAACAACAAACTTATGATTTCTGTCCAGTGCTCTATAGTAATAATAATTGCTCTGCCGACGCTAATACTGCAGTCACATCAAAATCGTGTTCAAAAGGCCCTGGCCGGTGTTAATAGCTACATCGTAAGCTATACAAATAGAAAATCAGTTCATTGGTTCAATAGTCCATTTGGGTTTCGGTGTCAAGAATATTGTAGTTACAATAAAATAGTCTGTGAAAGGTCCTAGCCCTTGTCCATACCTACGTTTTAAGCTACAGAACTTGAAATTCGGTTCAGTGGTTCGATTTCCAGGTGACGGTAAAGAGTTACAACAACAACTTGAATAACAACAACAACAACAACAACAACAACAACAACAACAACAACAACACAACAACAACAACAACAACAACAACAACAAATGGCATACTATGGATGCCGAATGGTTCGATTAAAATTACTAATGCAGTAAAATAGTTACAACACGACTCCCAATACCGAATTTCGTTGGTCTATGTCAGTTCTGCGCGAAATATAGGAGTTCGAAGATTGACGCTAAACATGGAAGTTCATGCTGAGGCTTACATAAGGACCACTGCCACTGCCGTGGTCCTTGATATCTCTTAACAGTTTCGTGTAGAATTTAAAACAGATATTTTACGTTTAGTATTCAACACTATTACGCACAAAGATGTCGCCCGAAAAGAGTGGCTACGTTTATAAACCATACAGGTAAGTGCACTGCACAGAAAAACATAACACGTAACGTATAAAATGTACAGAGTAGAGTAGTGACGGAGCAGATTGACACCTCCCACATTTTTTTTTATTTATTGTGTTAAGACAGTACCACAAGAACTACAATGTATGTAGTTGTGTATGTGGCACAAGTACATCAAAAATACATGGTGTGAGTGCAAACTACAAAATTAAAGAAAGAATACAACATAAAAATCTTAATTACACAAAATTACTTCGATTGTTTTAGTGAATGGTTACAATTAGAATTCCTTTAATTAAGGATATGGATAAAAAAACAAATTTTGGGTAGCGATAAGTTTTAACTAATATATAAAAGCAAATCATGCACAGACAAGAAAATCATTGCGAAATCATCCATTCTTTCAGTTTTTTTTTTAAAGTTGAATATTTGTCAATAAATAATAAATCTTTTGGCAATGTATTAAAGACCGAAGGTATTGTGTAATTACTGTTGCGTTTTCCATAGGTATTCCTGAATAATGGTAGTTTCAATTGCAATGAATTTAAACGATTTGATAAAACCTTTTTGTCTATTGTGTTAAATATAGAATAGTAGTTTTTTAATATTATAACAAAGTTCCTGAGTTTTAATACATCCAATATACAATTTAATTGATATATTTCTTTAGTTGTAGTAAGATCATTATTTTTAAATAAAATTTTAATAACCTTGTTTTGAATGCTCTGTAATCTTTTAATTAAATAATCTGGTGCAAAACCATATATTTCAATGCCATATCTTAGATGTGACTCAATCCATGCGTAATAGAGAATTTTTTTTATTTTTATTGTTTAGTATTGGTCTTAGTTGATATAGTTTGGAAGAATACTTCTTATTTTACTGATAAGTAGTTCAATATGTTCTTTAAATTTATAAGTAACATCAATAGTTAAGCCTAGATATTTTGCAGCATTTACTTCATTTAATGGTTGAGGTTCAGTTACTGTTTGTAGAAATATATCTTGTTTTTGATGAATTACTGTGTGAGGTGTTTTAATATGCATAAACACAGTTTTTTCTTCAGAGATAAATACATCGTTTTCGACAGACCATTCATAAATCTTATTAAAATCATGTTGCAATCTACTTATCATTTGTTTATGTATAGTGTGAATGGAAAGTAAGAATACATCGTCAGCAAAAGTTTGAAGGTTACCTTCATCAATATTATTGTCAATATCATTAATATAGATTAAAAACAGTAACGGTCCTAAGTGAACCCTGCGGAACACCATCTTTACACATAAGAATATCACTTCTATGGCTTCCAATTTTGACACAACTCATTCTATCATTTAAGTAACTGGCCAAAATGTTGAGCACTTTTCCCCTTAGACCACATGATTCCTTTTTTTTCAGTAAAATATTTCTATTTATTGTGTCAAAAGCTTTTTGAAGATCGATTAAAATGACGCCAACATAATATCCATTATTTAAAGCAGCAGTCAATTTATCATTTAATTGTTTAAGTGATTCTATAGTTCCTTTGTTTTTTTTAAACCCAAATTGGTTTTTAGATAGTATTTTAAACTTATTTAAAAAATTTTGTATTCTATCAGCAAAAAATTTTTCTATAATTTTGTTTATTGCCGGCAATAACGCTATAGGTCTATAATTATTCACATTATTTTTGGCTCCTTTCTTACAAATTGGTCTTAACAGTTGTAATTTTAGTTTATCAGGCCAAGTTTCTGAAGTAATTATACAGTTTATCAATGGCACGAAAAAATTAAGCGAGTTTTCAGTCAAAACATGATAAAATAAAAATGCCATCTTCCCCCACAGATTTTTTTAATTTGATAGAGTTAAAAATTTTTCTAATATTTTCTTTGGTTGCATCTTCAAGATACATTGTATTTTCGTTTCTGTTATTTTCAGTATATTCTTCTGCATTATCCCTTTTATATTTTAGTTTAAGAGTATCTGCTTGATTAACAAAACATGTATTAAAATTATTACACGTATTTTTTAGATATAAGTTTCCAAAATTTTTATAATAGATTCATCAATATTAGGAGTATGTTTACCCGTCAGTTCACCAATTTGTTTCCACATTATTTTTTTATCACTGTTTTGTTCAATAATATTTTTAAAGAATTTGTGTTTATCGTTTTTAATGTTTCTATTGACTAACTTTTTCAGTGCCCTGTATCTGTTAATTAATTCAATGTCTTGTGGTTCTTTTTTAATTAATTGCCATAATTTATTTTTTTCGTTAATTAAACTAACAGTTTGACCGGTGATAAAATTAATCCTTGTTAATTTTTTTTTTGTCGTTTTTGCACATGATATAATAATAATAATAATAATAGCTTTAATCAAGTACAGGTACATAAGTACATACGAGTACCGGCACGAAGTCCGTATCAGACTTGTGTGTGCAAGCAGTTTACAAGATATACATTTTATTTACATAAAACTTTCCACATTTCATAACTTATTTACAAAAAACACATTTCACATACACTATTTTAACAATTTAAAATTTTTATTTAGAGTTAATTTAAGTTAATTTAATCCATTTAATATCTTATATGTGTCCTATTCATGTATCATTTGTTACCTAAAGGCTGCTTATTGTGATTGTATTAACCACTTTTTGATTTTACGCTGCATTTCACTGTTGTTTAGTATTTGTCGCAGTTCTTGAGGAATCAAATTGAAGTATAAAGGTACCAGATATTTCGTAGTCCTTTTTCCATATGAATTTCTCCATATTGGTTTTTGTAGCCAGGTATTATTATTTCTCATATTTCTGTTTACCATAGTTTTGTG
This sequence comes from Lithobius niger, assembly GCA_023313725.1. Classification (NCBI taxonomy): domain Eukaryota; kingdom Metazoa; phylum Arthropoda; class Chilopoda; order Lithobiomorpha; family Lithobiidae; genus Lithobius; species Lithobius niger. The sequence continues at coordinate 2,134 of JAHWFP010034147.1, read as the reverse complement.
TTCATCCTTGTAATAGTTCTTTTTTATAATGTTCCATTTTAATGATGTGTCAATTTTCATTATTTCAAATTTTTTATATAACTCATCAGTCTGTTGTATTTCATTGTTTCTGAAAAGTACTTTCATTGCTTTGTTAGTTAATTTTTGTATTTGTGCCATGTTGCTTTTTGATGTGGATCCATACACATTAAGCCCATAATTTATGTTTGACATTATCAATGCATGAAAAATCATCTTCTTATTTTTTGTACTCAGTATATTCTTTAAGTTATATAATGTTGGGATCATTCTTCTTAGTTTTTGTGTAAGTATATCAATATGTTTGTAAAATTTCCAGTTTTTATCAAGCTCAATTCCCAAATATCTTGTATTATTTACTTTTTTTATCTTAGCACAATCACAGTTACAGTTACATTTTCTATCACATGTTCTTATTGTTCCTATGGCTTCTTGCATGTGTGATGTTACTATTGGTAGAAAGCATGTTTTTTCATAATTTAGGATTAAATCGTTTTCATTAAGATAAACTTGTAGATTGTCAAAATCATCCTGCAAATTTTCCATCATCTTTCTGTTATTGTTGTGTATAGACAACATAAATATGTCATCAGCAAATAAGGTCATATATGTTTTCCATTTTAAATCAGTAATGTCATTTATATAAATTAAAAATAGTAGGGGCCCCAATACAGAACCTTGTGGTACACCGTATTCAATTTTTGTCCATTGACTTTGGTTATTACCAATTCTGACACATGAGTATCTATCTGTTAAATAACTGTTAATAATGTTATGCATTTTTCCTCTAAGTCCATTTTTATAAATTTTTTCTAGTAATATAGCTTTTGTAAGAGTATCAAAGGCTTTAGTTAAATCTATTAGAATTGTATTAACCGATTTTCCTTCATTTAATGCTCTGCAGACGTTATTGTTTATATTTTCTAACGCGTCATTAGTACCAATTCCTTTTCGACATCCAAATTGATTTTCGTTTAATACCTTGTACTTCTCCAAAAATTCTTCAATTTTTGTTGCAAAGAATTTTTCTATTATTTTATTTAATACGGGTAGTAATGATATTGGTCTATAATTGTTGAGATCTTGTACATTCCCCTTCTTATATATTGGCCGAATAACTTGTCTTTTTAGATTATTTGGCCAAATTTCAGTTTTAATTATACTATTTATTAGAGTTGTCATGAATTCACTTGTTTTATCTTTTGTTTCTGCAAAGTGTTCCATCATGAATCCATCATGGCCACATGATTTTTTTACTTTAATCTGATTTATAATTTTGAGTATGTCATTTTTGTTTGCTTCGATGACCCCCATTGTGTGTTTAATTTTTCTTCCATTCTGTAAGTTATTTCTTACAGTTTTCAGTTTATGTTCATGCTTGCGCCTTTTTATTTTTAATTTTGTTTTTATTTGGGGTACTTGTTTTTCAAAATGTTCTGAAAATTTTTCGCAAATGATGTTGGTTCTTTCCTTAAAGTGTTTTCCAAAATGATTTTCAATGTTCATAACTTTACCATTGTTTCCAATTAACTGATTTATTTTGCTCCAAACCTTCTTTCCATCATTTTTATTCTTCTCAAAATAAGTTCCATAATGATTTTCTTTTGCTCTTTTTATTTTGTTCTGAACATCTTTTTTAAGTTTCTTGTATTTTTCAAAGTTTTTCAGAAAATCTTGATTGTTTTTATTTTTTTCATTTTTAATTTGGTTCCACAAACAATTTTTTTCATTTATTGATGTAATAAGTTCAGTATTCATCCATTCATTTCTGAAAATTGTGTTTTTGTTTTTTGTTGTTTCTTTCACAGTGTATCTATTATTTCGATATATTTTTAAAATTACATTCTCAATCATTGTATAAATTTCATTGGGATCATTCAACTTCTCAAGTTGCTTCCAATTGACTTGTTCTAGTTGCTCCACAATTTTTTTATTTGAGTATCTGTATTCCAGTTTTTGCTGTTGTGTTGCTTCTTCATCAGTATTATATTTTTTATTCCAAAATTCAATTATTGTGAAGTAATGGTCTGCTGGTTTTAAGGTAATAACTGCACTTTTACATTTTACATTTTTAAATTTTGTGAATATCAGGTCCAAACATGATTTTGTAATTCTG
>JAHWFP010034144.1:847-15068 GCA_023313725.1 Lithobius niger | reverse complement strand
TCAGAATTTATTTTAATAACAAAAGGACAAAACAATTAAATACTGTTTCTCACCAAAAAGGGAGTAGTCTTTTTTTTTTTTACTGCTATAAAACGTAAAAAAAAACTACTGAAGTGCCCCCCCCCCAGTCAGTTGGCCCACCGGCCAATGGCCGTTAGGGCACTATTTCCAGTCCGCCCCTGGGTTTGGGATCCTTTCAAACGAGTTTTCAAAATAATTTTTTATTTATTCCCACTTTTCCTTAAGTAAATACTGTGAGTTCGTCAACGATTGAGCATTCAATCAAATTTGCGTAATGATTTAATTCTACCCAAACGTTTTCACTGGGTGACAACTTTTGGTGGGCTTTTAATGATGGACCAATTCGGGTTCATGCCTGGTCGTTCCACTACTCTTCAGCTGCTGGTTGCCTTGGACGGTTGGACGAGTGCCTATGACCTCGGTGCAACAACGGATGGTATATACTTTGATTGCCGGAAAGCTTTCGAATCGGTGGTACACCGTCGACTACTTTATAAATTAGAACACTCGGGCTTTGGCGGTCAGTTATTCAGCTGGATCGATGCGTTTTTACATAACCGTTCACAGAGGGTGTTGATAAACGAATCTTTTTCTACCTCGATGGATATTATAAGCGGTGTCCCTCAGGGATCCGTTTTGGGACCCCTGCTTTTTGTGATTTTTATTAGTGACCTTACGTGCTATAATCCCTCTGTCCGACACTTCAAATTTGCCGACGATCTCAAGATCGACAATAATATTGTCAGTATCCAGGACGCCGTGGCTCTGTCATCTGAGATCAATATTGTCTCCGAGTGGGCTTTTTCATGGCAACTACTATTATCGGTGCCGAAATGTTCTAGATTTCACATTGGGCGAAATAACGCCCTGTGGCTTTATAATCTCGAAAACTCCCCATTGCCACAGGTAACTACCATTCGGGATTTAGGTATCTGGTTCACTGCGGACCTGAAATCTTCTTTTCACTGCCGTAAGATCTGCAGCCTCGCCTTCCGCCACCTGGCCGTTATCAATCGCTGTTTCACATCTGGTGACTTGGACACCAAAGTGTGGGCCTTCAAAGTATTTGTTAGGCCTATATTGGAGTACGCCAGTCCAGTTTGGTTGCTATATTTACTAACGGATGTCGACCTTCTTGAGTCCGTTCAACGTAAGTTTACACGCAGTCTTCCCTCCTTGCGTAACTTATCAGCTGGTGAGAGACTACGTAAACTTGACTTAAAGCCCCTTGAGCTGCGCAGGCTACATGCTGATCTTCTGCTGACATTCAAAATTTTGAGGGGCTTTCTTTCAGTGGATTTGCCTCTCTTCGAGTTGAACCCCCACATGTCAACAAGGGGCCATTCTTTAAAGCTTCGTCATCAACCTTCCAGATTGGACTGCAGACATCAATTTTTTGCACTTCGGGTTGTCCCAGCTTGGAATTCTCTCTCGGAAGAAACGGTCTCTGCTACCACAGTTGCCGGATTTAAACGGCTATTGCAAAAGCAACTACGAACTTATTAGCTTGTTCTGGTTTGGTTCTACTGGTTTTTTTTTTTCTCTCCTCATTGTTGGGACTGGTGTCAGTGGTTCTTTTACCCTTCCATTTCCCGATCACACATTATGGGTCGGTCAAACCTATATTATTATTAACAAAACGTTACGTGGTATTCCTTTAACCAAGTTTCGACGATGCGGGTTGTGTGGATCAGTGATCCTGTTATTGCTGGACAATCCAATCATCGTCGTACACAGCTTCCACTGATGGTTGCATATGGTTTTGCAAGATTTCAACATACTGGCTCGAATTGAAGCACCCTGCAGCTAGACGAATGAGCGCAGCGGGACCATGTCGTCCAATCCATCCCTATACATTAAGCCCAATCTTTCCACTTGATCTTTAAGGAGCTACATCTTTGGTTAGCTACAAACTGCTCATTGATTGGACGTCGAACCCATCTTTGGCTGGAATCCGAGTTGCACCAATGTTTTTCGTCTGAGAAAATAACAATGTTCCAGTATCCTGCTTTCTCCCGTTGGTGCTGGGCGCAAAAATCCTATTAAGCGTTGACATGCCACTGTGACATTCCTTTTTTTTTGGCCACAATCGTTCCATTCAAACCGTTATTTTGCATCGTATGGTGCACCGTGGATGGTTTACGTCAGTTTTCTGAGCTACATCTTGAAGAATGGCTCGTTCTTGTCTTGGAATTTTTTTTGGATGATTGGCGTCTACTTCAGTTGCACCAGCCTGCAGCATAAAACAACAGGTTCTAACAAAGAATACGATGGAGCCAAAAATCACGTTTCCATGTGAGTTAGGTATCGAATTGGGTCTTTCAATGAGGTCTCCAAAGCACTACACCATTTGTTCAGGTTTGGGGTTCAGGTTTGGGGTTTGGCACCCCCTGATGTCAGCCGATTGTACTGATGTTAATTCACATGGCAAGTTACAACGATCTTGATAGAGTCGACTTAGCACAGCGGTTTAGTGCACGGGAGGCGACATCCAAAGACCTGGGTGTTCGATTCTCAGTTTCATGATGACACTCGTATTTTTTCGTCATTATTGCTGCTTACTTATCATCCTTGACAGTTTATGTAATATCGGCTCCATTGTATACATCCTATATTTCTATTATTTAACATAAAAATGCCTAAATATATTGCAACAACGTTTTCCGATATTGTGTATCTACCATCTTTAACTGCAAGCTCCTCGGATAGGAGCGCCGAAGTCTCGCCAGTAATCATCTTGGTTGTTGCTGGGTTTACGTCTTTAGGCTAATTTTCCACCTCAGGAGGAGCTTGATGCTGCAGGACTGCATGCAGGGGCATTCCCACTTCTTCCAGCACCCCAACCACTGTGCCTTGGGAGGTAGCCAGGCCAGATTCCACTTCGTAGTCTACAGGAGTAATACGGAAAGACCCAAGCCATGACCTGGGAAGAAGTGGAGTACCCGTATCGTCCGCCTTCTTAGCAGCCTTCCTGTCACTTTCATTCCAGAGCTGTATCTCATTAATATCAAAGCTGTCTTCTGGGTGGAAACAATTCTTCAGGAGGGGCCTACCTCACTGTGGTTCTGACCGCTGACATGAATGAGACCTCTTCTTGCTCTTGGGTTCCCTTTTAGTCGCCTCCTACGACACGCAGGGGTACGGTGGGCTTATTCTACCCCCAGCCCACAAGGGCTGCTAGTGTGCCAAGGGTCTGCGTGGCGGAGGGTTTTTAGTCCGTCTTGAACACTAGCAACCTCAACACTACGGTTTGCGAGTGCGCCTACGGTGTGTATGGCGGGCAGGTTTAACACCTGTCGCAAGCACTAGTCCGAAAGAGGTGAAGGGACATCCGGACAAACCGGGCCCGGGGTGGCTGCTTAGAGGATGTTTGGCGGTTTGAATCCCCTTTTGGGTTTGATTCCGATTTGCCCATTCTGGCCACTGGGATTTTCATCCTCATCCCCCAGCATGTTGGCCGTGTGCTGCAACCTAGTAATCCGTGGAGGCGGAGATCCTGGCTTTCGGGCTTTGGCTCCTTATTCCGGAGGACGGGTGGCCTGGGCGAGCCGGCCTACGGTCAATCGGCTATGACTTTTCAGGTCCTGTCGTTGTGGGGAGGCGGCTTGTGCTGTATCCATCTGCATCACGGACCCGAACTGTTTGGGTTATCGAGGGAGGTGGTGTGTACGGCTTCCTTGGTGGCCTCGCCTCTCGGCATGCTTAGGCTGCCACCTCACCGAGATAGACGGCGGTGTTAGCTTCCTGGTGCAGGGCCCTGGATATGCGGCTTCCGGCCCTGCATCACCCGAGTGCCGCGCGGGGTTTTTCTTTTCTGGGGGGCGCACCGCCGCGACTTCTTCTCCCCCCTCCCCCGCGAAAATTTCTTCCCCCCAAAATTCTTCCCCTCCTCGCCGCACTAGCAAGCGCCAGAGGAGGGAACCTGAGATGGTTGGGCCTGGTGCCCAGTTACCGGACATTGGTAAGAGTCGGGACCAGGTCCCGAAGTTCTTGGTGGTGACAGGCGAGGGCTGAGATGTTACACAACTCGGTCCGTTCGCTGTCCACAAAGCACTCAAAGGGATCTGTGGTTCCGATCCGAAGAGTGTCTCTCGGCTCCCTGCTGGGGGATACCTTGTGGAGGTTGCGGATGGGGCTCAGGCAAAGAGGCTTATGAAGGCGGGTGCACTGGGGTTATGCCCGGTGCGTGTGGAGCCGCATCATACCCTAAATAGCAGCAAGGCGGTCGTGACGTGCTTTGATTTGAGGGGTCTCAGCGATGATATCATCCTGGACGAACTCAAGTCACAAGGCGTTACGGCTGTGAAGCGTTTGACGCGGAAAGGTGAGAATGGTGCCCAGCCAACTGACACTTTTTTCCTGACCTTTGATACGCCAGTTGCACCGCAGCACATTACTGCCGGTTACCTGCGGTTGAAGGTCAGGACTTATGTACCAAATCCAATGCGGTGTTTCCGCTGTCAACGCTTCGGCCACACCAGCGGCTCATGTAAAGGTAAGCCTACCTGTGTTAGCTGTGCTCAGGCAGCCCATGAAGGCGCTGATTGTGCTGGCTCAGAGCAGTGCATCAACTGTGGTGGTCGGCACAAGGCCTCTTCGCGGGAATGCCGTGTTTATTTAGAGGAACGTCGTGTGCAGGAATTAAAGGTGAAGGACGGGCTTTCCTACTCGGAGGCCCGGAAGAAAGCTAAACTATCGGCAGCACCGATGACCAGATCTTTTGCACAGGTGTGCAGTGCGCCATTGCCTGGCCCAGTTAGTGAGTCTGCTGATTTAGCGGATTTGCGCACTGAGCTCAGGTCTTTGACGAGGACGGTAGGCATGCTTGTTACTTTGTTGACCCAGCAACATCCATCTTTGCAGGGTCTTTTGGGTTCTTCGAAACCGGTTGATGCCTTGCCGTCGACATCTGCCCAGCCTGCTACTGTTCCTTTTCCTGTTCCTGTTCCCAGGCAGGTTAAGGCTGTAGTTAAGCCTCCTCCTGCCCGGAGTGCACCACACAAAGTGTCGAAGAAGGCTCCTGCTGGTACATCCTCAGCACCACCAGTGAGGAAGTTGCCACCAGGAGGGAAGGTGAAACAGTCGTCGAACGACCAGCTTGCTGAGGGGTCCATTGCGTCCCCTCCACAATTTGATCCTCCTTTACCCATGGAGCAGGGAGATGTTTCCTGTTCCACTTCTCCTGGACTTTTTCCTCCTTCCGAGGACAACTTCGTTCTGGACCTCACTCCGGCTTTTGATTCGGGGGAGGATTCAGATGTTTTCGGGTCGCCCAGGGGAGGAGTTGAGGAGGGTGATTCAGTCTTAAGCCCGTCCTAATGCCTGCGCATTCCATCGTTCAGTGGAACTGCCAAAGTTATCGGAACCATGCAGAGGAGCTGGCGACCTCTGTGCTGCTGCCTTCAGGAAACTTGCTTTAAGGCGTCGGATAATCCGGTTGTTAGGGGTTACTCTGTCTACCGTCTGGATGCAGACCCTGTGCCACGTGCACATGGTGGTGTTGCAGTGCTGGTTCAACACTCTCAGCCGCATGCCAGTGTGCCTCTGCACACTAGATTTCAGGCGGTAGCAGTTCGAATTTCTTTTCAATTCCCAATGGCGGACCAGAGTAATGAACTCATTGAAGAAGCTGTTTTTAAAAATGTGTTATGTGTTTTTTTTAATGCTCGGAGTATTGTGCGAAATCTTGGCTGTTTTAAGGATTTAATTAGCAGAAACTTGTATGATCTAATCTTCGTTGTTGAGTCTTGGCTGCATCCAGACTTCACAGATAGTATGCTAGTTGACTCACGTACATATACCGTGCTTCGCCGAGACCGTGGAAGCAGGGGAGGGGGACTTTTGATCTTGCATCGGAAAACTATCCCCGTTGCTGTTGTAAATGTAGCCACTGATATTGAGGGTATGCTGATTTCCCTACCGAGCTACAAGATCTCTATTATTCTTGGCTATCTGCCAAACAGTTATGATGAAGACGCAGAAATTTCACTTTGTGATTTTATTGTAAAATCTGTAAACCCTATGCATTCATGCATCCTCCTTGGAGATTTTAACCTTTGCACTGTTGACTGGAAACAAAATTGGGCTAGCGATCGACACAACAATTTGTTTCTGGAACGTATCGCCCCTTTGGGGCTAATCCAACTTGTGGATGCGCCAACTCGAGGAGAAAATATCTTGGACCTGGTCTTCAGTAATGACGAACGACTTGTCTTTGGCCTTCAGGTCGAAGACCAATTTGGGAATAGTGATCATTGCATTATTTCTTTCTCTTTAAATCCCCTAAATGTGGAAACAGACCATGCAAGAAAAAGGGTATTTTTCAAAGAACTGGGTAGATTAAATTTAGAGGATCTTAAGTCTTCACTCTCTGTTGTAAACTGGGAAGAACTAATCTTTTTGGTACATTCAGACATAAACAAGGCTTGGAATTGTTTCCAAGACATCCTACTGGCTTACATAAGGCTACATACCGATAAGCCAAAGCCCAGGAACACTAAGTCGCAGGATCCTCCCATACATCTTATTAAAATCCGTCGACGAAAGCTAGTGTTATGGAAACGACTCAAATCACGTCCATGTGCAGAAACCAAGCTTGAATATAAAAATGTATGTAAACTTTACTCAGATGGCATTGAATCATGGCACAGTTCACGTGAAGTACAGGCTATCCGTGAGGGAAACCATGCTGCCTTATTTAAATTGTACCGCCAGAGGACTTCTATTTCACGCTCAATCCCTCCACTTAAAATTGGAAACCTTTTCCAGACGGAAAATTCCGATAAGGCTGAAACTCTCAGCCGCGTTTTTGCTTTAAACGTCATTGAAGATGATAACACACCTCTGTCGGACTGTGGCACTCCAACACCCCATACTGAAACATGCAATTCAGTCGTTTTCTGTGAATCATTAGTTCTTGCGGCTATAAATAAACTTAAACCAAGCCATTCTCGTGGACCAGATGGTCTTTCTGCTTTTCTACTTAAACAGCTAAAATATGAAATTTACTACCCCCTTACAAAACTATTTCAACTATCCTTTACGCAGGGGAATATCCCGGAAATATGGCGCACTGCAATTGTCACCCCGGTTTTTAAACGTGGATCACCTTCTGACCCGTGTAACTATCGTCCAATCGCCCTAACATGTGTAGCATGTAAAATTATGGAGTCTATTATCCGGGATGTTGTACTGGCATACCTGGGCAAATATTCTATTGTAAATACAGACCAATTTGGCTTTATGCCACAAAGATCTGCAACACACCAGTTGTTGGCAGTCCTCGATCGCTGGACAAGTGCACTTGACATGGGTGTACCATCAGATACCATATACTTTGACTTCAAGAAAGCTTTCGAATCCGTTGTACATCGAAAACTCCTTTTTAAAGCTACCAAATGTGGCATTACAGGCGACCTAGCAAACTGGATCTCAGCTTTTTTACGAAATCGATCACAGCAGGTAAATGTAGAGAATACGTTGTCTTCAAGAGTGTCTGTACCCTGTGGAGTTCCGCAGGGATCTGTCCTTGGCCCCTTGCTTTTTGTAATTTACCTAAATGATCTGAAATTCAGTAACGATCAGACTTTCGGATTTAAATTTGCTGACGATATTAAAATTGGAACGGAAAATTATTATTTATCAAGGTCAGTGGCACTTGATACCGAAATCTGTAATGTTGCCACTTGGTCAAAGACATGGCAATTACCACTCTCGGTTCCTAAATGTTTTACTTTTCATGTTGGTACTCAAAACTCTCGTCCCGACTATTGCCTTGAGCAAACTATCCTGCCAGCAGTCGGAGAAGTCCGTGATCTTGGAATTTGGTTTACCCATAACCTTAAGTCATCACTACATTGCCGTAAGGTCTGCGCCCTGGCCTTTCAGCGTTCAGCAATTGTAAACAGGTGTTTTACATCGGGCAACAATCGCATAAAGGTTTGGGCTTTCAAAGTGTTCGTGCGGCCCCTTCTTGAGTATGCTACCCCAGTTTGGTCCCCTTATCTACTTGGGGATATTGACCTTCTAGAGTCGGTCCAGCGAAAGTTCACGAAGCGATTGCATGGGTTTCGCGATTTAAATTACGTCGATCGCCTTACTAGGACAGGCTTGGATTTACTTGAGCTACGCAGAATTCGATTTGACCTAATTTTAACTTACAAAATCCTGCGAGGACTTACCACTGTATTTCTCCCATTTTTTGATTTGGCACCACGTTCAATAAATACTCGTGGCCATGGTTGGAAGCTCGTTGTCCAGGCGGCACGAACAAATTGCCGCTTAAACTTCTATTCAGTCCGTATTGTCCGTATCTGGAACGCGCTGAGGGTCGAAACTGTGGAACAGTCAACAGTGCAAAGTTTTTGTAGAATGCTTAATATGGAGGACCTTCAGCCCTTCCTGAGACGACCGCTTACGGCGATTTCGTAGAAGCACGGTTGAGGAGCATTGTATTTGATTCTGTTTTAACATTTTGCAATACTAGGAAATTTTTTTCTTCTTTTAAAACTACAAGGCGCCGTATTAGTGGCTCACCGCCCATCTGTTGTCCAACCGCCTAACGGATATTATATTATATACCCTATCGGGTTTTTGCAGATTGCTCCTTAAGGAGCCTCTAAATCGGTTCCTTAAGCGACCAATATAGTTTTTTAAAAACTTTTTCTTGAATGCTTTGTGTATTATTATTATTATTTTTTAATTTTTTATTATCTTAACTAATATTGACAATTGGTTTTGGCCAAGCTTTATACTACGATACATTTATTTTATTATATTATATTTTATCATTTTAAGAAACATCGACAATGGTACCCGGCTTTTCCCCTCACTTGTCCCTCACGTTTGGCGATGCCATCGGGGACCATTGTGTCCCTGGTAGGTCTAACCTTGGTGGTAAGGCATTCGTGACCCCAACCAAATACCATCTACCCTTCCTATGCAGTCGAGCCATCATCTTCGTTTTAAACTTTTAAACTTTTAAACTTTTGCGACTAAAAAATTTTTAGTTTTAACATCGGATGGCAGTTAGTGACCACCAGGTCCTTGCCATTCCGGTTGCGTTTGCAACAAACTTACATTATTATTATTATAATTCGATATTACTGTCTGTTCGGTTTATTTACCGCCGGATGAGGTCTTTGGGGTTGGTGACCTGGAGGACCTGGTTCGCCAGCTTCCTTCCCCGTTTCTCCTGCTGGGCGACTTTAACAGCCACCACGTCCAGTGGGGAGGACCTAATACTGACAACAAGGGCAGGATCCTTGAGGAGTGGATGCAGAGGGCGTCCGTTTGCATCCTGAACGATGGAGCCATGACACACTGTAACCTGGCCACGGGCAATTGGTCAGCGGTGGACTTAGCCTTTTGCTCCCGTGCCGTCCCAGTTCACTTCACTTGGGCTGTCACTGCCGATCTGCATGGAAGCGATCACCTCCCCGTTGTGTTGTCCATGACACAAGAGGGTTCTGTGGCTTCCAGGCCAGCACGAGTAGTTCTTATCACCCAAGTGTTTAATATAGTGATACCCCCTAACAGAGTCCCATGCTTTTTGGGTATCGCATTTGAATCCTTGGGAGGGGTGGAGCGTGCATCTAGGGTCTATTGGTCGGTCCATGTGCACCTAGGATCAACATTTTCCCTCCCTTGAACGTTAGATACCCGCCCCATATCCCTGCCGCATCTATGCGTCGCCCGCCCGGGATAGCTGTTTCCTCCAGGTGACTAGTACACTTCAGCACAAAGTTGGGTCTATCGGTCGGCCCATGTGCACCTAGGATCAACATTTTTCCCCCATTGAACGCTAGATACCCGCCTCATATCCCTGCCGCATCTGTGCGTCGCCCGCCCGGGATAACTGTTTCCTCCAGGTGACTAGTACACTTCAGCCCAGAGTTGGGTCTATCGCTCGGCCCACGTGCACCTAGGGTCTATGTTTTCCCCATTGAACGCTAGATACCCGCCCCATATCTCTGCCGCATCCGTGCGCTGCCCGCCCGCGATAATTGTTTTCCCCCAGTTGCCTAGTACACTTCAGCCCAGAGTAGAAACTACGTAATAACTAGGAACGCGTTCTTTGGGCTGTTGAATCCCACCCTAGCTAAAAAAAAAGTAGAAAAGGCTCAGCTGGGAAGTGCCCCCAGCATCAACTAGATTTTGCCGTAGGGCACGATGTATTGCCCTTTCCCGTTTGAAGCATTTAAACAGAGCAAGTCGCGCGAGACGGTGATCCGTTGCATATCGGCAACTAACTACAATAGAGAAAAAAGAAAGAAAACTTAATCACCTTGTCGCGTTCACGGGCGGCCGGCCCAGGACTTTACGGAGGCAGTGGGTCGGCACTTTCAGGGGAGTAAGTGGGACACAAGATAGCAGGCCCACAGGCCAATCTTCTGCACGAGAAGGATGTCGGAGGTATTTGGCTAATGAAAAACCAATTTAAAAAAAAGTCAATAAAAAAAAAGCGCGTTAAGTTCCTATAGTATACGAAACACACAACTCACGAGACGCGCTGGAGGATAAAAAAAATATCCAAGAGTTGATAGTTAGTGAGCTGTGTTGACAGTAGCTATCCCAGAACAGAATGAAGTAAGGATCTCGTCAAAAATCGGGTAAGTCTAAAATTGCTCGGGGCTATAATACGAACAATCCCGCCCCCCTACACGGTGGTCTCCCCCTACGGCCCTCAGACCTCTGAATGGCCTAGACGAAATGACAAGAACGAATGACTATTGTAAAAAGACCCAATCCGTCACGCGTTTCTGTCCATTAACGTAACGGTATATAGGCCAGAGGTCGTGAGGTTAATACTGTTATGGGCGTAGGAATGTAGTTACGACATTTATCGACCATTAACGGTTGTCAAGAGAGCGTGGGACCCCTCTACTAAAAGAAAATAATCGTTCCCCCCTATCAATTCGTCAAAACAAAAAGTGACGGGCTATATGTAAGCTGTCAGTACTGTCAAAAAACGACGCGTAGTTAACGTCTCGCGACCTAGATGTATAGACAACCGACCTATTATACGTTAAACCTTTCGTATAAGCCCTTTAACCCGAAAAGACAAAAAAACGGGCTAACCACCAAAAAAAAAACACTGCCTCGAGCGAAACGGGCGGCCCACATCGTGACGTAGTACACGCCTCGCAATTGGTTGAAAGTCGTCACATGATTCGAGCCGTGCAATGAGCGACGGTACTATGAGACTAACCAATCTAAGAAATGACCGAAATAGAGTACCGGAACACCTTTACGGAAAATAACCAGGGCTGATTCGTCGAGCAGCTATTCCACTTGAAACAATGCAATTTGGCCAAGTATAAAACCATCACCCCAGCCAAGAATTCACTAACCCGCCGATCCAACAACTCAGCAATTGTAGAGGTAAGCATTGTTTAATGAGGCATTACGATAATATTGAAGAAAAAAAAATAAGAGTGCGAGGACTTGGCAGGTTGCTAACGGGCTTCTTTACATTTATGTTTACAGATCCAACAATCCGAAAGGCCACGCAGCAGTACACCCGAGCAGTGCAAGCAGAGAGGAACAGGTAGGCCTAAATGGTTCCTTTATATCATTTTACGTGCGGAATAGGGCAAAAAAAAAAACCTAAAGGAAGGCTATGTCCTTTTTATTTATTTTCATATACATAGTGAACAGAAAAAAATTATGGCAACATCATCAGCTTCAGTAGATAGAGTCATTGAAGCCCAAAACACCTACTTCATAGGGGGTGAAATATACGTACAAGTGACAGATTTTCAGGGACGTGCGTACGTACATGTACGGGAATTCATAACCCCAGGAGTAGGGATCCTGCCAGGACGCCGTGGGGTCTCGTTTACTGTCGCCGAATGGCGGGAATTTGTTAAGGATCACGGCATTTACAATCAGATCGTGAGCGAGCGCAACTTACAGCAGCAAATTATGACCGGCCGGAACTATGGAACCGGCCTAAAAGTGATAGTGTCACAATCTGGCTCAGTCTATCAGGCTAAATTCATACTTGAAAAATACAGCAAAAAGTACATTGTTCTAAACTACCGCCAATTTGCAGGCTTGATAGGCTACGTCACTGATATCACTATGCTTTTGGACAAAAAACTGAAAGAGATGGAGCCCCCCACAGTTCAGATCGAATCCCACACATCCCAAACCGAAATGTGGTTGGAGTGAAAAAAAAATAAGTAATGTCCTTTTTTTTTTTCATTTTTGTCTCTCCCTCACAGTCTCATGGCGTACCAAACCATCCCATATTCCGATTGCTTCCCACTTACCGGGTTAAATTTCATACGAATAGTTCCGACGGTAAACGTAGTGAAAATAGCTATTGGAAAACACGGAGAAAATGACAGCGTGGTATTAGATCCAACAGAGTGGTTACGGATAATAGCGCAACTCTACTGGCGGCAGCCTAACTCGAGTATATCAGTTAAATCGGGGATCGAATCAGTGGCCGACAATGTGCTGATCCTAAAAAGTGCAGACAAATCAGTAGGCATTAACTGAATTTGAAATACAAGCTCCGTCATATATCGCAGGCGGTCGCTTGCTGGACGCAGAGAATAGGCGAGTTGACACCTTCACCTACGGTAACATTGCCAACAATGGCCGTAAATGAACCCGAAGCAAAAAAGAAAAGAGTAACGTAGCGGTCGACGGAAGCGAGCCAGAGAGAAAAAAAAGCAAACGACGTCCACAAAAGAAAAGTGATGTTAAAAAGACCGACGACCCGCTCCTCGCAGGCTACGCAGGAGCCGGAAGTTGTCGAACTACAGAAATGTTACATGTGTGAACAAGAAATCGCACATCCGAAATGCAGCAAAAACACAGAAGATATACGGCTCCCCTGTCAGGGATGTAAGTTCAATTCCCCGAGCCAAAGAGACCATGATTGTGTAATGCACGCTTCGCTTTTTCGCAGCTCAATTTATTAAACTACTTCTCTGTTTTTTCCAATAGCTTATTCTAATAAAGTTGGGGGAGGCCCGACATGAAAATCATCCTGTCCCGAAAAGCTTCCCGAATATGATTGTCAGACTCGGGGACCGAAACTTTTTAAAAACGATAGATTCAGCATCGTTAAATGCATGAGGAAATACATAAAAAAATTTAGCACTAATACAAATGTCTACACGGTGACAATTCCCCCTATTGACGCCCAGTATTCGGTTAGAAACCCTATAGAATATACATATAGACCAACTTTTCACCGACATAATTTGAACGTGTCCTGGATGGGTTCCGACCCACCGACTATGTAGGTGTGTGTATTGGGGGGAGTGGGTTTGAAAATAGCTTGTTCCTTCCCTTACATGCCAGGGAATCTTTTCAGCGTCGCTAACATTTTGGCTCTTATTTTGAAACTTAACCAAAGTGGTCGGGAAATTCAATAAGCTCGAGATTAAAGTAACTCATATCGAGATACCCAGAGGCGGCACTTTCCCGAAAAAGAAAATGTCACGCACAAATGTTATAGCATGACTATCAACAGGGGGCGCTAGGTCGGTCGTGTTCCCAAAAAACGGCTTAGATAAACTTTGTTTGGCTAGAGCGATAGTTTGTTGCAAAGCATTCGCTGATAAGGACATAAAATTATATTCGTAAATCGAACAATGTGCAAAAAAAAGCTCGCTTTACAGCTGCACGCCGACGCCGGCGTTCGCCAAGATGGGTGTTCTATTGTTGACTTGAAAGAATTTCAGGATTATTTGACAGAATACCAAATTGTGTTATTCCAAAAAAAATGGAACACAGTGCCAGGTTACATTCGAGGGGCCTTCTAGCTCTAAACGCATCTTATACCTTTTCTGCCACGCCAATCACTATTTCGGAATTTTAAAGCCGCGGTTTATTTTCTCATCCCGATTTTTCTGTCTGAGGCCGTATTCCCGACCTAAAAGCCACGCCTGCCAAAAGCAGTCCCTCGTGTATGTTTGCTTCCTGAAACGTTGGTTGCCATGTTCGGCATGTAACAGATTGTTCAGAAATACGGAATGTTTAGTCCGCCATTATAGCAAACAGCCACCCTTCAAAGACTCTACAGTCTGTAAATCGCTGTTTAAATGCAAGATTTGTTTTCTAACGTTTGAGGGTAATAGCAGGACTGTTGCCAACGTTTTTGTAAAATATGTAAACAGTGGTGTCGGCTAGAGCACCGCTGCCATATTCAACTCCTCAAAAAACGCGATTGCGTGCGGTT